>BQNB010042303.1:6970-46204 GCA_026074375.1 Tanacetum coccineum | reverse complement strand
AATAAAGGAAGTCAAACAGGAAGTCGAGAAAAGAAAAAGGAAAATCCAAAAATATTAGGGATAGCTAGTGTATGAATAAAAAAAATGGTAAAAACGGGACTTGTCGAAGCTTTTGATTCTTTAGTTTCCTTGACGAACACTTAGCTACTTTTCAAAGTTATTAGTCGAGGGGAATTTAGATTCTTAGTTTTCGTAAATGTTTACTTCATAACATTGCGTGAGGACACGGCAATACCTTAGTATGGGGGATTTTGGTATGTGCTAAATTACACATACCTTTTTCCATTAAAAACGGACTTAAAAGACCAAAAACAGACAGAAATTGCCAAATATATGTTTGTTTTGCAATTGTGTTGTGCAGGAAACTGATATTCACAAAAGGACGAAAAACAAAGCCAAAAACGACAAAACTAAGCACGGAATGGAAAAGTGTGTGAAGACAAAGCCAAATCGAAGCCAAAAGTCAATCAAGTCAAACAGTCAAAGTCAGAGTCAACTCCGAGAAGCTGAAGCAGAAAATATAACTTGAGGGACTGTAATTGCCAATTCCCAAAGTTATAATACAAAGGAAACAAAGACAAGGGCTGAATTTGTAATTTAGTTAAAATACAAGTAGAGGGGGCATTCCTGCCAACCCCTCATACTTGTATTACAAAAAGGTCTAAAATTGCAATTAGAGATATAAGGTTGAGGGGGCATTTCTGCCAAACCCTCAACCTTGTATTACCAAAAGGACGAAAAATGCAAAACCACAATAAACCCTGAGGGACCAATCCTGTCACTTATTAAATGTTATATCACCACAAGGTCCTTTCAAGTTAAACTCTTATACAAGTTGAGGGTTCATTTGTGCCAATCCCCAAATAAGTTTTATAAATCAAACCCCATGAACCCTAATTGACTACCCATTTTTCCCGCCCAAACACTAAACCCCATTAAAATTCACGGGTCATCGTCCATCTCTTTTACCCTGCACACCATTTACACAAGGGATCTTCCCGTCTCCCTATCTCCACTACTTTTCCCCATCACATGAAACCATTGCCACTTTGGCAATCCGTGGGCACCACAACAAATGAAGGGCTCGGATCAAAGGTTTGGGTACCAAGGCAAAAAGGGAGGGCCAGGATTGAAGCTTTGAAGCCTCTCAGCAAACTAGCACAACAAGCACAAACATTCAGCTATAAAAAAAGAAGACAGAGAAGGATGGAGTTAGTTAGTTTTTAATTGAGTGTAATCCAGTTTTTTTATGTCATGTACCTTTTAAAGTTTTTAGCTTAAATTCAAATGTCAGCTGAAATCATTCTGTTTATGTTATGATCTTGTTCTAGTGTAATTTCAATAAATATAATTTAAGTGAAGTTTCAAGTTCAAAGTTCTATTTTTTTGTTCTTGTCTTTATTGTTATAAAAATCTAAAAAAATCACCACAACAATAATGATCTGTCAAAAACAAGCAAGGAACACAGTAAATAGTGGATGGCTATGGTTTTAGAGCCTCATGGGAGGCATTAGGATTGGTTAAACACTGAATGAGTGTTTAACTTCTATTCCAAAAGCTAGGACCTTTGTAAGTTTCCATTTTTAATTTTCAGCTTATAATTACTGTAGCATTGCTTATCGTAGCTTATTCTCTGCTTATTTCAGTCTTTTATTGCTTATTTATATTGTCTATGCTTATAAATGCCCCTTAGTTGCTCTTGTTTCATTTACATGTCATTTGCTTAAAACTGCCTTGATATGTCTATTGTTGCTTTTTGCTTATTAGCTTATTGAAGTGCTTATTTCCCCTTGCTTTTTACTTTTTTATTACTTAATATCACATGCATGATAATTGTCCTTAAAAATCTTTGCTTAAATCAGTCATTAAAGGCTTTAAAATCTGTTTTCAAAAAACTTAAAGGGGTGTTTGGGATAACCATTAAAATGGGTCAAACAGGTTTGGCAATGGGTCAGGTCATTGAGTTTACTTTGTTCATCATTTTTAAGTAATTCTAAGCTGTTTTAAATAGTTTTGATAAGCTAAAGTTGTTTTCAAAAGGTTTGTGTGTCCAAGGTGCAAACTGTGGTAATAGCTTTTTTCTCAGATAGCTTATTCATAAGCTGTTGATTAAAGGACATTTGGTGTCACTTTAAACTTGTTTTTTTGTCTTAGAATGCAGTAGTTAAGTTTGCCTTGTCAAAGTCTTTTTGTTGTTTAAGTGTTTGAGTCTAACTGCCATACCAATGTCATAAATAGCAAAGTGTCATTTTTCATTTTAGATTTTAGATAAGCTAGGAATAGAATTAGAGTCTAAATTTTGGTAGTCAAGTAGCTTTTAGGACATTGATCATCTGTTAAGGCTTATTTTCCACTTTAGAGCTTATTTTAAGTATTATTTGAGGTTAGCAAGTTGCCCAATTTTACTTCAAATCTGTCATAATAAAAGGGAGTAAAAATGAATGTTTGCAGTTTTTGACCAACTTTAAAATAGTGTAAAAAAGTTCCAAAATGCTTTTTAATTGCTGATTTGGAAAGCTCATAGGCCACATTTTAGTTAGAAAGAAAGTTTTTCACTGTAAAATTTCATTTGTTTGCTTATTCTTAAGCCAAAAGTAGGCTATGTAGTTGTTTTTCTAAACCAGTTTTAAGCTCAAAAGCTCCAATTTAGCTTATTTCGAGCTTGTGGTTTTGTTGTTGCTTGTTTTTGTTGCATTAGTGTATATTAGGTTAGTTTAGTTAGCTTTTTAGGAAATTTAGCTTATTCTGCAGCTTTTTTGAGCTTATTTTCAAAATTGCATAATTTTCCCCTTGAGTGCAAAAGACAGTTTTGACAGCCTCTTTAAGCTGTCATTAAGCTCACCATTTTCTTTTAAAAAGCATTTTAGAAAGCTTATGAGGGTGTGCTTTAAGCCCCTATATGTCCCAGCATTGGGTCTCACTTTAAAGGGGCATAAAATAAGCCCTGAAAAGTAACCCAAGGGCCTTTGGGGACTGCAACTAGCCCAGTTTTGGGCTTATAGTTATTTGATTTCTGGCTTATTGGATTCTTCTTCCTTAGCTTATTTTGTGTTTTATTCCCTTGTGTTGGCTTATTAGGCTAGTTAAGCTCTTTTGTTGCCTTATTTGTTTCATACCTTTGCTTTTTTTTAGCCCTTTTATTTAGTTTGCCAGCTAGAAGTGTTAATCTAGCAGTATAATTTAAGTTAGTATCTGCTGTGATTTTAAGCTTATCTTCTGGCTTATTCAGTTGTCATTAATTTGCTTAATTTAGTTTCCTTTAGTTTTATCAGAGTGCTTTGTTTCTTTGCCTTTTACTTTTCATTTGCTTATTGTGCTAAAGCCAAAAGAATAACAAATAGGGCAATATTTGAGCTCTAAGTACTTAAGCATTCTGTCCTTCTAGCTTTTTAGAGCTTTCTTCACGCTTTATTTTGTTTCAAATAAGTTTAGATGTTTTTTTTAGAGTTTTCTTTATGTGTTCTTTTCCTTTTTCTAGATTAAAGGTTCTCTAGTTTTGTCCTTGTGGTTATTTTTATGCTAAAAGTGCCCTTTTGTCTGTTTTGTGCTAAAATTTCCATGTCAGTAGCTTTTATAAGCTCTTTCAAGGCTATTTTTCTTTTTTTTGCTTAATTCATCTGAATTTGCTTATTTGTTTGTTGATCATTTCTAGCTACTTGCATCTTTGTAGCCTTTTCAAGTCCAAAAAAACACAAAACAAAAAAACAAAAAACGGAAAAAAATAAGCCTTAGCTTTTCTAATGCCATTGGCCCACTTTAAGCTGTTTTCCGTTATTTATAAGCTTTTTGTAGAAGAACTTGTAGTTTTAAAAATTGCTTAACTTATAAGCACTTTTAAGTTATAAAAAATAAAAATTGAAAAAAATAAATAAAAAGGGGAAGGCCAAGGCCCCCGGGTGAGCAAGACTCGAACCCGGGACCTCAAAGCCCTCAACCCTTTATAAACACACACACACTACCGCTGGCCCTTGGGTCTTTTCTGTTGAACCCTTGGGATTGGTATTTAGGGTGGTTTAGCCTTAAGCTTAAGATGTTCGGGCTTATCTTGATAAGCTGTGCGACCTTAGCTTAGTTTTCCTAGGGTACCCTTGTCAATTCTAGCCATTTTTGTGTAAATTTTTTAAATTTTTTTATAAACTTTTAGTATTTTTTATAATTTATTTTCTTTAAAAACTTTAAAAAATTAAAAAATTTAAAAATATTTTAATTCAAAAATTATAAATTTTTTTCTAAAATTTTTTGTTTCATATATTTTTGTAGGGAAAAATATAAGTTTCTGTAGGATTAATTTTTCAAATAATGTCACTTTTTAAAGAACGAGATTCGTTCCGTTCTTGTCTTGACTCGTTTTTGGGCAATCGATCCTCGTTTTTAGTCTAGTTTTTGTTTTATATTTGTTATTTGTCATTTAGAACTATTGTAGCTTGTAATTTGTTCTGGGTTTAATTTGCAAAATTTAGGTTTTTTAGCCCTCGTTTTTCGTGCCCGCTTTAGTTTTATGTTTTATATAGCTTTCGTTTTTATGTTTTATTTAATCGTTTTTTGCATATTTAATTTATAGAAATAGAAACCAATCATTACCTTTGGTCATATTCAAACATCAATCATAAATCCGTCATTCGATTTTCATATTTAAGGCCTCGTTGGGAAAAAGACCTGGAATCATATTCGGCTACATATATATTTTATTTGGTGAACTTTGACATTCTTTGTGCAAAGGCTATTGGTTGAGTGTTTGCTTCTTTATAATTATAATATATTATATATATATATATATCCTATATATATATATATATATATATATATATATATATATATATATATATATATATATATATATATATATTATTGACGAACCATTTTAGGCGCGTGCCGGGGAGGCTTGTAAAAACGATTATCGTTAGTTTGACAATGTTTGTTTGAAAATTGAATTTTTCTTCTATAAAAAAATAAAAGTACAAAACAATTTTTTATTTTCTATTATATTAATATACTTCTAAATAAAAACCACACGTAAACCCACAATACACACAACATTTACCCATACCACCCTAACTAAAAAAAACACAAATTTTAAAAATCACCAAATCAACACTATTCACTCTGATTAATTAACATAATAACTTCGTGATACACTTGTTTGTTTCCCCACTCGTAACCCACACATATTTAAAATCCTTCCAATTTGTGTCTCGTAGACGTAACGACTCACCTTGAAAAGTCTAAACAACCTTATAAAGTGGGTATAAGGAGGGTTGTTCCGAAGGTCTACGACACGAAAGAAGAACAAAGCTTCGCCGCTATTCTACTCTCTCCACCACGTAGCGTTTATTCTCTTTTGCGAGTTACCGTGAAGAAGTAGAGTATTTGGTTAGAAGTTTTTAATTGTTTATTCATTGTTCGGTTAAAAATACCATTGATGAATAATCATTGGAAAAAACCACAAAAATTAGTGTAAAATTTTCTTTTTATATTTCTTTTTTTGAGTCATGCGCACTCGTCTTCTCATAAGCCCTGTAGACCGTCGACCAAGACCCAAGTCCGACAAACTTTTTGTATGAATAACCCAAATCTTTGAGAACAACAAATAACAAATCATGAGAAACTTTCAAATCCTCTTCTATATTTCGTATGGACGATAATCGAACTATGGCGCAATTGCTCGAAGCACCGACCGAGGGTTTCGAGGATGAGATCGTTGTTCCGAAATTACCCAGCGAACAACTTGTGATAAGCATTGGTATACTTAATCTTGTTCAACAAGCAATTTTTTGGAATGATTAAATGAAGACCCATATGCCACCTCGATATTTCAAAACATGATCACTTCTACGATGAAGTTCCCGAAAGACCCGAGTACGCTCGGTTAAGCTTCATGGATTTTGTTCCCATTTTCCCTCAACTGGGAGCAGCCCAGATTTGGCTTGACAAAGAACCCCATCGATCCGATGCTTACATGGGATTGATCTTGTGTCGAAATTCATTTAACAAATTCTTCCCCTCCTTCTTAAAACGAAAATCTTATAAATGAAATACTCACAAGGTTTCAACAAAGATTGACGAATCATTTTATGAAGCATGTGACGATTCAATGATTCTTCTTAGGGCTATGCCTCATCATGGGTTTTCGGGAATTGCATCAACTCGATACTTCTATAATGCCTTAAACTCAAATGATCAAGGATTCATGTATTCCGCCGGCGGGTGGTAACCTTTTTGGATAAAATGCCCCGGGAATGTTAAAATTCATTCGAGAGCAATCAAAGTTCGTAATTCACGAAGCAAATTCCGTTGTTGCTAAAGTGAGTTCAAGCACTTCACCTTGGACATCTCCCCGATGTCTCGAACTCAAGATATGGTCAAAAGCCATTGCTCCTTGAATAGAAAAATCAATCCCAAGCTCCCGCTCACCAAACTCCGCGTCCGTAAAATGCGATCGTGGAAAGTTGTGTGACTTGCGGTGGAGCTCATTATATCAAAGTTTCCCAGCCAACGATGGCAATGTTTTATCATGACAATTATTCAAGCTTACGTTTCTAAGCCGAGCCGGCTAAGTTTAATCAAGGGAAATTGAGTGCCCGGACCTCTATGGTTGCAAACCAATTCGACCTCCGGTTTTCCTACTATGAAATAACCATTCAAAACATCCAAAATCGGGGGATCAATTTCAATACAAATACGGGGGGAGAGGTGAACAATTTTAACAAATCGGGGAAATAATTTTCAGTCAAGGACCAGTTTATCAACACAGGTTAATAACCCCAGCTTATCAGCTCCCGCTACTCAAACACAAGGTGATGTCTTAGATGCCGATTGAATAGCTACGTAATAGATAATGGATTTGCGATTATGAGGAATGTGCAAAACAAGGTCAAAACTGCAAGCTCATTGATACAACTTGGCTAATTCCTAAATCAAAGGCTTGAAAGTATGCTAAGTAAACTTTATCAAAATGATTACCGCTTCTACTTTGGTTCGGGGCTCTCACGGGTTACTCCATTTACCAACCCGAAGAAGTATTTGAGAGGTATCACACCGAATGTGGTGTGCTTATAAAGGACCTCAGCGATTCTTCTACTTCGTCTTCTTTCTCCGAAAGTGATGAATCGTGATACCGAGGTTACAAAGGACACGATGCTTTCCTTACTTAAATAAACGGAAAGAGACCAAAGACGTTCAACCGCCGGTTATTCAAGTCCTAATCTCAATCTAACTTCCGAGCCCGTTGTTGATCCCGTTAGGTGCTCAAGATACCTAACCAACGAACTTCATTTCATTTCCTTCAAGATAATGTTGAAAGGGCCGTGAAAAAGCTAACGACCAAGTTGAGAAATTCTACGAAATCTTTAGAGATTTGAGTTTCGAAATTAAGCTTTACGGGATGCCTTGACTCCTTATGCCAAAAATTTGCCTTCTACTCTAAAAAACTTTAAATGGAAAACAAAGAAAGTTGAGTGAAATGGCTATGAACTCCATGAACAGAATTGCTCAGCAGTATCCTAAACAAGTTACCGAAAAAACTTGGAGACCTGGGTCCGATTTCTATTATTCCATGTGAATTTTTGGGTTAATATCATGCAACGGCCTTCGGTCCGATTCTCAGCGTATGCATTAATATTATGCACTTCTCAGTCTGGAAGATCTCTCTTTCCCGAAACTAACCCCAAATTGCATGAGTTAGAGCTAGCGGACGTTCCTCAATCCCTGAACCGATCTGGTATTGCTAAAGACGTCTGATTAATGGTGGCGAGAACGTTCCAGTTTTCTAGCAGATTGCTGTGGTCGTAGATTTTAAACCAGACCCCGAAGTACTCGATTTGGTGAGAAGTGTCTTAAAGATCAGTGTGCGTTGTAGATGTGTACGAAGGTGAAAAAACCCTTGTTGCGATGGCAAAGAGGCCTAACCCTTCAATCTGGACCAAGGCTTCGAGATACACGGCTAACTTACACATAAATATGAGGCGAACCTCGAAATCGACGTCATTTGAATTGGCAAGTGAAGAATACTGCAAGAAGTTTTAGGTTTTCTGATTCAGTTGCATACGGTAATCCTTCTCGTATTAGATCCATTGTTTCAAATTCTTCACCAACATCTACTCCTTTCGGGGATAGTGATTTTCTCCTTCTCGAAGAAGCAAATGCTTTTATAGCTATCAATGACGAGCCAATTTCACGGGAAATTGATGCTACTTACTATGATCCGGAGGGTGACATTCTTATTCTGGAAGCACTTCTCAATAGTGAACCGTTACCTCTCTCGAATATTCATGGATCAGGAAGAAACTTTAAAGTTGTTTGAAGTAAACCGTTATATATCAATTGATGAGCTCTCGAGGTTGAACTCAAGACTTGCCACCTCATTTAAGAATAGATTTTTGGAAGGCGACGACAAGTTGGCCCCGTCTAATTGTGTGAAAGATTTAAAGGTGAGGAGAAGGCATCTCTATCAAGGTTCTAAGCCACAAGCGAGCCATCGCTTGGAAACTCTCCGATATCAAGGGTGTTGACCCAGAATTCTGCACTCACAAAATACTGATGGAAGAGGACTACGAACCAACGGTTCAGAGTCAAAGACGAGTAAACCCAAAGATCCACGACGTCATCAAAAAGAGGTTGAAAACTTCTTGACGACGGATTATTTATTCGAAATCTTAGACAGTCCCTAGGGTAAGCCCGATACAAACCTATGTACAAAGAAGGGTGGCATAAACGTCGTCAAGAATGATTGATAAAGATTGATACCAATTCGATGGTCACGGTGGTGGGAGAGTGTGCATTGACTACAAAAGTTGAATGAAGACCTCCGAAAGGACAATTTCCATTACCCTTTCATGGATGTCAAATGCTCGAAAGACTCGCGGGAAAACCAATACTATTGTTTCCTCCGATGGCTTCTCGGGTGTTTTAGATTCCCATTGACCGAAGGATCAAGAGAAGACAACTTTCACTTGCCAACGGACACTTCGCTTCGACGCATGCCTTTTGGGCTATGCAATGCACCTGGCATGTTTTTCAACGATGTATGTGGGCAATCTTCCATGGACATGATCGAAAAAGACAATGGAAGTGTTCTGGATGACTTCTCAGTCTTCGGAGATTCTTTCTCTACATGCCTATCCCATTTGGAAAAATGTTAAAATGGTGTGAAGACACAAATTTGTCCCTAAATTGGGAGAAAAGCCATTTTATGGTTAAAGAAGGCATTGTTCTTGGACACAAAATTTCTAAGTCGGGATTGATGTCGATCGTGCTAAGTCGAAGTTATAGCCAAGCTCCCTCACCCGACTATGTGAAAGCGTTGTCCGTAAGTTCTTGGGCATGCCGGTTTTTACTCGACGTTTCATAAAAAAATAATGAGGGGACTTTTCAAAAATTTCCGTCCAATGACCACTCCGCTTGAAAAGAGACTCAATTTTTTCTTCTCAGAAGAGTGTATCGAATCCTTTTAATAAACTTAAAGGGATAAATTGACTGATGGCTCCATTTTGATTGCTCCCGATGGGCTTGGCCTTCGAACTAATGTGTGATGCAAGCGATTTTGCGATTTTGCAAGTCTTGGGCAACAAAAGAACAAGCATTTCAATTGTCCATGTCACTATGCCAACAAGGACAATGACTGAAGCTCAACGGACACTATACTACGAAAACTCACTCGAAAAAGAATTACTTGCGTAGTATACGCTTTGAGAAGTTCGGTCATATCTCGTTTTGTCCAAAACAGTAGTGTTATACCGGGACCAGTATTGCTATAAAAGTATATCTTTGCTAAAATGGATGTAAGGCAAAGGACTGATGCGGTGGTTCCTTTGGCTCCAAGAATTCGGATGTTGCGATCCCGATGACAAAAAAGAGAGCAGAAATCTTGCCGACATACATGATCAATCTCTCCAAGACTTGGAGAACCCTCACCAAAATGAAGTTCGAGAGACAGGGGATTCACGGAGGAAACATTTCACTCGAAACTTTGGATCGGTTGTTCTCTACGCTGATGATAGTACCCCATGGTTGCCTTGACTTTGCATAACTACCATGCGGGGAACTTCATTGTTAAGGGGATGTGTAACCAACAGAAAAACAATGTTTTTCAAGGATGATCAATCATTAATTTGGGGAACGACCCCTTTCTATATCAAAGATCTGTGCAGATACCAAGGAAAATAGGAGTTTTGTGTTTTGGGGCAAGATGCTTTTGAACATTCTTAAAAGCTTGCCACAGTGGACCACAGATGGGGACACTTATGGTGCCCATTACACGCTAAAAAGATATTCGATTCAGGATTTTAATTGGCCCTCAATCTACAAGGAAAGGCCCATAGACTTTGTCACCGTTTCTTATTGTGACATTTGTCAACGTCAAGGCAAAAATTTCGCACGTGTGAGATAGCCACAAAACTATATCCAAGTTTGGAAATCTTTGACATTTGGGGAATTGATTTTATGGGGCCATTCCGTCTTCAAGAGGGACCATATATATACTCGTGGCAGTTGATTTCTTATCCAAATGGGTTTGAAGCGGGAACGAAAGCGCTACCCCAAGAAGATTGCCCGAGTTTTTTGCAAATTTCTTAAATCTCTCATCTCCCAGATTTGGTGGACCCTTCGTGCCAATCATAAGTGATCGCGGAACATTTTTTGCAATGACCAATTTGCTAACGGCATGGCTTAATACGGAGTCACTCTCGTTCTTTGCACCGCATACACCCACAAACAAGCGGGCAAGTTGAGGTATCAATACGTGGTTTGAAAAGAATTCTTGAAAGGACCATAGGCGAAAACCGTGCCTCTTGGTCGGACAAATTGGATGACGCTCTCTGGGCCTTCCGTACAGCTTACAAAACACCCATCGGGTGCACTCCGTACAAGCTTGTATATGGAAAGGCATGTCATCTACCGGTTGAATTGGAGCACAAAGCTTGTTAGGAAAATATTGTAAACAGACTGTTATATGTGAGATTAAAGTTAAGAGGTATGTTAGTTATAGTTAGTACGATTAGCTGAATGTTAGTACTGTTAGTATTGAAGTTAAAGTATGGTTCGAGCAAGTTAAGTCTGCCAGCATTACACT
This sequence comes from Tanacetum coccineum, assembly GCA_026074375.1. Taxonomy (NCBI): domain Eukaryota; kingdom Viridiplantae; phylum Streptophyta; class Magnoliopsida; order Asterales; family Asteraceae; genus Tanacetum; species Tanacetum coccineum. The sequence goes on along the minus strand of BQNB010042303.1, from coordinate 35,139 downwards.
TATGGTTGGCAGTATTGAAAGTTAATACTGCTTGGTTAGACAGTTAAGTCTGTTGTAATATTTAGTAATAGTTATCAACTTTGCGTTGATTGAGGAAAGAGATAAAGTATTATCTCTTACGCGGTTTTTAGGGGTTCCTTAAGCTTATTAAAGGAACATAGGAATTGTTTTTGTAATATCGACAGTTGATTGAGTATTCACAAATCAAATAGTAATAGTGTTATAGCAATTTTATTTAGTATTGTTTTGTGTTCGTCTTGGTATAAGTATTGAATTCCGCGTCTATTTATATTCACAGTCTATTGTCGCTTATTGTATCTTTGGATTTGTTCGAAAGGGACCTATAAGTAAGTTCTAAGGCTCTTCAGATCCTGTTTATAAGGACCTACAAGTGTTATCAGAGCCATATCTAAAGGGATTTGCAACAGATTGAACATAGATCAAACCTTTTATTCCACCATATCAAAATAATCATGTCTCAACCTGCAAATACGGATATTTTTTCTCTTCATGATGATGAGGAACTTTCTCTCATGAGGATGCATATTGGATTGGATCTGTACCAGCAACCAACAAAGGAGATGCTCCTGCTAAACACACAAATACACTTGCAAACATTAAACTGCCGTTCCAAAAAGACTGATTTTGATAGCGTGGGCGATGGAGATGGAACATTATCTGGAGTATATAGTTAATGAGGTCTGGAAAGTGATTCAGAATGGGAACTCAAGAGCAGTCACCATAAGGTAAGGATGGTGTATACATGGCGGTCTTCACTTTAGCCACACGGGAAGAACAGATTGTGCTAGAGAAAGAAAGGAAAAGCTTAGAAACACTACTGCTAATGGGTCTGTTCCAAGAAAGCTCATCTCAGACGTTTGTTTCATGGCTGGATGATTTGCAAGAGATCTGGGCAGCCATTCAGACACGGTCTTGGTGGTAATGCGACTCGAAGAAAATGCAAAAAGCTGTTTGAAACAAACAGTTTGAGGCTTTTACTATCTGTTAAGGAAAAAGCTCTAGAGAGAGGTTTATGATTAGGTTCCAAAAACTGTTATCATTAGTTGGGATGCCCTAGGTGTTTTTATTTTTGGTCGTTGTGCATTGATGAAGACGCAACTCAGACAAGTTTTGAGGTTCAGCATTCTCCTGTGGAAGGACAGTCTAGCCATGAACAATGAGATGACGAAGTAAGATTATTGACACTGTCAATAGATGTAAGATTTATACAATATTGTAGTGTCTTTGAACAGACATCCAAAAGACATCATCTCTTCCCTTACATTGATAATGGGCTTTTCTATCACAGCCAAAAGCCTATTCCAGCAAGGGGCATAAGCCAAGCCACAGATCAGGAAGTTATAGTTCTTTTTACACCTCCTTTCTTCCAACAGCTCAACCCGGCTACTCCTGGTCTTGTGAGAAGTTATCCATTCCTTCTAGCCACAAATGTCTTGAGGCTGTATGATGATGGATTATGATACATGAAGACCTAGAGTCCAAACTAGATGATAATGGATCTGGAAGAAAATGGATATAAATTGGCGAGATTTGCTATGACTGCATAAAGATTAAGAAGTTCTACAAGAAACAGGCAGACAGGCCAAGATGTGGATGGAAAAAAATGCATATGTGCATTTGATAAGAGAAAAGTCGATGTTTCATTGGCACATATCTTGGGCATTTTGCAGGGGAGTGAAGTTTAAAAGGTTCAAAGGCAAGGTAGAGGGAGGACAGCAGGTAGAGGTCAGGACCTTCAGAGGCCAGTGCTGAACTGAAAAGAAGACCTGATGAACCATTGATGATGGTAGATCACACTTGGGTTAGACTGAACTGCAGAAGATGAGGAACCTCTCAATCATGCTCTAATGCAGTTCACTGTGATTTATATGAGGTTATCCATGTGCTCTAAATTGTGTTTAGATTCATATAATTCACTTTCAAGCTAAGTATGATGAACTGCAATTGAATGTTGTGTGACAAGGAAGTGCCTTAATGCCATAAGCTGAGCTGTTAAGAAAATTGAATCTCAGCTTAGAGCCTCCCACAAAAAGCAATCTTCCTTATCTGAAAAATTAAATTTTTCAAGCTAATCAAATTTTGAAAAAAGATGAAAAGCTGAAAAAGTATCGAAGAATAGGAATGAAACGGGATGTCAAGGACAAGTGCTTTACTGATTTACAAAAAATTGTTGATTCTTGGTTTGCATCTTCTAAAAATCTTTGGAAGCTAATTGATTGTGGGATGAGCTCAACTGTTAAGATAGGTTTAGGATATGGCATACAATCAAATGCTGAGGTCCTAGGATATGAGGAAGAGATAAGTAGAGGTATTTTTGCTCTTAGGGAAACAGATGCAGGATATTATGACATCCCACTATACAGCAGATTTAAACAGGTAGAGTATAAAGGTGTCCCCCATCCTCTTAGTGGTGATTATACCCCTAGGGAACAGGAGGACATAGATGATTCTCTGTATGAGTATGGTAAATATGGACCTCAACCTCAATCTCCTAGTCCTACTGTGTCTGATGCTAGTTCCACTGTTTACTCAACCTGTCCATCCAATGACAGTGATGGGGAGCTAGGAGCTGTATCTGACCATTCAGTCAATGATGACCCTATCCATGACCATATCCCTATACCTTCTATTGAGCAGGTTACCATTGCCACCCAAAAGACTCAACCACAAGTGCCTAAACCCAAACAGACAGTTGTCCCTAGTTGTGCACAGCATGTAAAAACTCCTAGGCAACCAATTAGGACACCAGTGACTCCCTCACCTATTCCTTCAAATAACAGACAGAATTGGAATCAACGAATGGAAAGGGAATTAGGTGCAGGATATTCTTTTGAAAGAAAACCATGTTTTGTGTGTGGAAGTCTTAGTCACTTGATTAAGGACTGTGACTATTATGAGAAGAAGATGGCAAGGGAAGCTGCTCTTAAGAGCCAAAGGGTGGTTCATGCTGATGTTCGGCAAGCCACACCGGCCTGGACTAACACTAACAGGGTGAATAAAGCAAATCAGTTCACTCCCAGACCTGTACAACTAAGTAACATTAGACCCAACCTTAGTACTGCTAGCAAAACTATTAAAACTGGTAGGGTAAATGTTAATACTGGTCATGGAAATGTTAGTACTGTTAGTTCAGCTGGCACTCAAATTAAGTCTGGTAGTTCTAGATTTAATACTGGCAAGCAACATGTTAATTCTGGTAGTGTGCAAGTTAATTCTGGCACTCAAATTAAGTCTGGTAGTTCTAGATTTAATACTGGCAAGCAAAATGTTAATTCTGGTAGTGTGCATGTTAATACTGCTAGAGTAAATAGACCAGTATCAAACAAAACCAGCCCTAAACTTTCTCAGGTGAATCTTAAAAGTCCAAAGAAATGTTTTTCAAAACAAAGTTCACCTGTAAATAGACCCTTTTCAAGGAATACAGCACACAAGTCAAATAAATATGCTGTTAAGGGCAAAATGGGCACTGCTGTTAAGACCTCAGCAGGTTGTGTTTGGAGAAAAGTAATACCACTCTCCAATACCAATAGTGGACCAACCCCTGATTCAAATGTTAATGTTTCTAGAGGTCCACAAGGCAGACCCAAGCCTGTGAAGGCCTGGGTCCCAAAGAGAAACTAATCTCTTTTTGATTGTGCAGGATCATCCACTGAAGCATATGGAGCATAGAGGTATTTTTGATAGTGGATGTTCTGGGCACATGACTGGTAACAGGGCCCATCTTGAAGATTATCAAGAACTATCCAAAGTGGGATCTGTTACTTTTGGAGGAAGTAAAGGTAGTATCAGTGGAAAAGGTACAATTAGATTAGGAAATTTAGTTTTTGATGATGTGGCTTTTGTGAAAGAACTTGGACATTTTAATCTGTTCTCCATATCTCAGATATGTGATAAAAAGCTAAATGTACTTTTTACTGAAAAAGAGTGTTTTGTGGTGTCCTCTGACTTCAAGATGCCTGATGAAAATCAGGTCCTTCTTAAAGTTCCTAGGCAACACAACATGTATACTTTTGATATGAAAAATGTTGATTCTTCAAAAGGATACACTTGTTTATTAGCAAAAGCCTCATCTGATGAAGCTAAATTGTGGCACAGGAGGTTAGGTCACCTAAATTTCAAAAACTTAAATAAACTTGTAAAGGATAATCTAGTTAGAGGGTTACCTTCCAAGAGTTTCAAAAATGACCACACTTGTGTTGCTTGTCAGAAGGGAAAGCAACACAAGGCCTCCTGTAAGGCCAAGATTGATAGATATGTGACCCACCCATTACACACCTTGCATATGGACTTATTTGGACCTACCTCTGTGAGGAGTATCAACCATACATATGGAGTATCAACAATTGACCATTTTTTTACACACTTAATTCTGGTTGAAATAGAGTTAATTCAGGTTGACTCTTAATTAATTCTGTTTGACCAAAATTAAGTCTGGTAGTGTAAATTGTTAATACTGGTGGTTTATGTTAATGCTGGTTGCGGGAAATTTGACTTTTTCTGCTTAATTACTGTTTAAATGTAACCGTTAGAGATTTTTACGGCGCAATAGTAGTCCAACAGAGTAGCTATATATAGATAAAGTTTGATTTCTCTTTCATACTTTTCTTTTATTGCTATCTCCTTTTCTTTTGCAAAGTTAAAAATTTCCTCTCTAACGAAAATAGTCAAGCGTTCTGCTACCAGCATCTACAATTTCATTTCCATTAAAACCCAAGTCCAGTGACTGTGTCAACCAAAAGTTTTTGCTCCTTGGCATGTATGCTTAGACGTAAAACCCATCCTCATCCCCTTACGCACAATAGGAGTGCTCATTTAAACTATATCGGCCATCTTACGGAGAGTGTAAAACGGTTAGGGAGATTGTAGAGAAGCTAGAGCAGTTAAACATGGATAGTTCACTTATACTATTGCTTGCCGATACCCTAAGTTATCTCTGGAATTGTTAGAATGTTTGATGGCACTTGCCAAAAAAATTTCAATGAAAGAGATCACAGGCTCCATCTACCCTGTTACTAGGAAAAAGCAAGTTAAGTTTAGTGATTAACCAGGGGAACTTCTTTAGGCAACAACCGAAACAAAAAGTGCACGCGAAGTTCAATGACTAATGTCCCTGTGTTTCTATACAGGAGGAAACGATTCCACTGAAGCAAGCGAGTGGTAACGCCTAGAAGCACTACAAAGAAAAAACGGACCTGCTCTGCTAAGAAGGCGAACTAAGAGAAGGAAGTAGAAGTCGCCTTAGGGACAAATAGGTCAGTTTGAAAAAAAAAGATGAAATCGGGTGGTTTGCTTCTAGATTAGCTCTAAATGTTGTGTTGTAATTATTCGGAATTCTGAAATCTGTAAACTTGCAAGAATGGAAGATGTGTGTTGTTAATGTCTGAAGCGGTGAATGCTACACCCACAGTTAGAAAAAAAAACAAAATTGTCTTGCATAACGAGAAACAGATTGAACCAACAGAAACTGTCTGATGTAACAGTTAAAAAACACGATGCCTCCAAACAGATCTGGGAAAACCAAAAAAAGCACACTGTCTGACAACAGTTTGTCCAAACCCAAAGGGTTTGGAAAGCTACGGGGGGAAACTATTTAAGATTATTGGTTATCAATGGAGACCACAGGAAGAAACTTCCCTTAGAAAATTGATTGTGGTTCATGGAGACATGGAAAGGAAATTTGCTTAGGTTTTTGAGAAATTGCTAACCAAAAGGACCCAACAAAAATTAGGAAATGACCGATTATTCCAAACTCTCCAAATCGAAGGTTTTAAATGCCGGTCGTTACAGGTCATGCTTTGGTATCTGGAACTCGGGCTGCTCCACATATGACGCGGGACCGTTCAACAGCTCATGACTTTTGTGGAAAAGTTCAATCGGTGCGTCTGGTAGATTAGGGAATGACCAACTTAGGACTATCATGGGTTATGAAGCTTATGTTATGGGGTGTAGTGTGATTCACGGGATATCCTACGTGGAAGGACTTGGGACACAATCTATTCTCTGTAGGGATTGTTTTGGTTATGTTTACTTAGAAATTTTTTGATTCTGATCTTGAAGATGGCTTAGAAAGACTTACTGCTTTGTTCGTGATCTTAATGTTACAGATATCCTTAAAGGTAGGCGTGGCGCACAATTTGTACACTGAATATGATTGATCGAAATGATGAAGTCTTCTTTCGATATGCTGCTGTCCGAAGCTTCGCAAATGTCCAAATTCATGGTTGTTGGCCATGGTTTCGTCGAGTTTAAAACCGCATTAAACTTCGGCCGATAAATGATCTAGCGCGAAAAGATTTGGTTAGAGGCTACCTTACCCAGATGTGACGTTTGGAAAAGGCTCATCTTTGGCTCAGCTTGTTCAATTTGGAAAAAAGCAAGAAGTTCTCCCACCTAGACCTACAATCTGAAACTAATATGGAAGTTCTTCCTACCCGTCTCATGGATCGTGGTGCGGACTTGTCCCATGAGAGTCTTTGAGAGCATTAAGGAAAGAGACCATACATCGTAGTCATCGTTTGGATTGACTATTCAAGATTCACAATGGGGTAAAATTCTGAGGTCAAAAGGATGAACACAGCAGGTTGTCACACTTTCTTATGAGCTAATACAGGTTGGCACTTCAACAAACAGTCCGATTATCGCACAGATAATGGAAACAGAATTCGTAACCCAAGCTTGTCGGTCATACTATGAAGGGTGTTGGCATAACTCATCAAAAAAGTCTGTTTCCGAGAACTCCTCAAACCAAATGGCCGTTGTTGTGTTTTTTTATTTTTTTTGTGTTTTTTCCCATTTCTTGTTATCAGACTCTGTTTTTTCATCGTTCTATTGTTGTGAAAGACGTAATCGTTACCAGGTGGAAGACAGCCTCGAACTATGATGATATTCTCGAAAGCTCCCATGTTTTATGGGCAGAAGTGTAAGCCACTGCTGTTTATACACAAATCCGTAATCTCTAATTCATACTCGTCTATAAACAAAACCGTATGAGCTTGTGCATGAGAAGAAGCAGACTCACATTTTCTTCCGATGTAATTGGTGCTTGTGCTATACTACGAATGATAGCGAAAAATCTAGGAAAATTTCAAGCCAAAGCTGACTTGGAATTTTCATTGGTATGATCCTAGCAGGAAGGGCTATTATAGGATCTACAACAAGATGACTCGTCGTTAATGGAACACAAATTCACGTCACCTTCGATGCGTATGGCTCGACAATGGTTGTACGTATTAATGGTCAGGACCCGTACTGTCATAATGACCTTTGGTCTAACTCAAATCAGGGCTTGCTCCAACCGACAAAGTGCTGGAAATGTTATTTCAAACCAAAAAAATTTCAAAAAAAAAAAAAAAAAACAAACAACTCACACACGAAAACATCGATGTATGAAGAACACCTTGAGTCATATTCTCCCCGTGGATGAACAAGTATTTGTGCTACTGAAGTAAATGCTCAAGTTGCCCCACCAGGTACATCTTTGTCTACAACAATTGCACAAGATGCACCGATGTCAAACCAGTGCTCATCTGTTCAACATCGATCGTCATCTTCCAATCCAACACAAGAAATTCAGAAGCAACCCAATTTCACGATTGTTCCTCATTCACATAACCTTGTTCTGGAGATCTAGGTTCGGCACAATCATCATCAGAGATGATAGGGCAGTGGAACCCACCATGATAACTCCCCTCAGATCATATAGAAGATGGACAAGATCATCTTGATAACCTGGTTGGCAATCCCTTCATCCTGTCATCAACAGAAACCAGTTAGTATCGATGCTTTGTGGTGTGCTGTTTCCATAATGAACTGTTCCAAAGTCTGAACCCAAGCACATTCAAAATGGCCAGTGTGATAGGAAGACTGCTGGTTTCATGCAAGCAAAATGAAAATTCATGAATTTGGATCGACTTTGAAGTATGGGACTTTAGTACCTCGCCCAATTTATTGTTATGGTTATCGCTCTAGTGGATCTACAAAAGTACGCTTGTAGACTTGGTGTATGTACTGACAAACAAAGCTCGGTTAGTTGCAAAGATATGTTAGGAGGATGTCTTGTATTCTTGACAGAAATTGTTTGCTCCAGTTGCATGGATAGAGAGCAATCGATATTCATTGCCAAAGCAGGCACCCAAGAACATGATCATCTACCAGATGATGATCAAAAATGCTTTTCTGATCGGTGATCTTTCAGAAGACAGTTCTTCTCTTTGTCAGTCACCTGAATTGAATCTGAAGATCAGGCAAATCCTCCTCAGTCCTCTCTTCTGAAGAAGCTCTGTTTGGGCTTAAGCAAGCACTCAGTGTCTCGTGGAAATCCCACTCCTATCCTATCATTCCCCCCACAAAAACCTTTAATCCTTTTCATCCAGTAAAAATCCCACCCTTCCCCCCCCAAAACCAATAACCACAAACACTACTCATACCACCAAAAAATCACCTCAAACCATTATACCACAACCCCCCACTCTCATCTCACCCAAAACTCATACTCATCATTTTCCCATACAAAAACAACTTCACCTAAAACACCCTACTGCTCTCACAAACAAACCCCCTTCCAACATCAACTCCCAACCCTCCCACATTCCATTTCACCAAATCCTTACTCAACCCCCATTATTCACTAATCCCATTCTTTCAACATTTTCACCTAATCCCCATCAAACTCTTCATTAATTAACCATACAAACCCTCTACTCCCCCTCAATAAATATAAATATATATACTCACACTTCCAACCCTACCCCCTCAAATATCCACACCCTAATAAAACTTTTACCAATCCCTTCCCCCCAACCATTAAAATTACATCCTCCCCTCCCATAACCACCTAACAATCCCTCATCTTCACATTTTATACCTCTTCAACCCCCCTCCTCCTACCTATTTCCATTACAATCAATACCTAAAAATATATCTCACTCATTAAACTTTAACCCTCCCCCCCTCCTTGCCCTCTTGTGTTTCTGATCGTAGCACTAGGGATGTAGTGGTGCTGATATCTTGTGTAAAAGTGTAGAAAAGTACTTAGAGTATCCTCCCACCAAAGTGAGATGCTACCCCATCCTTAAATCATCTATGTGTAGTGTCGCGCCCTCTTTACCTACACCGAAAAATACGGTGTGAGAGTGTGCTAGACCCCCCATATACAATCACAATAGATCTATGTCGACACGATATCAACTGCCGTTACCCATGTTGTGTGATCACACCTCTCTCCTCACGCCAAAAAGATTGTGTGTCGCGACGGAAGAGTGCGATCACCCCCCTTTTTTTGCTCCCCACTGTTCTCACTACATCTGCCTATTTCTATCTCCACACGACGCTGGTTAGTGTGAGAGAGATGCTTCGCTCGCGCGTTCCCGGTGTGTGCATTTAGAGAGATGAGATAGAGAGAGGTGCGGGTGTCTATATGATATTATAAGTAGATAGATAGTTTGGAGTGAAATCCAAAAAGTCTTGTGTATGATGCTCCTCTCACTTATGTGTCTGTCGTATATGATAAGCCTCCAGACCGAAAAATTCCTCGTGTGTTGTGTATAGTGATGTGGTGTAAGAGCTCTTGACTGAGTAGTGACATCATCACGGAGTGGAGTGAGAATTCTATGTCAACAAAACAAAAATAAATATATATATATGATTTCCAACTGTGTCCCGCTCTCTCTCTCAGTAGCACATTGGAATACCAGTCGAGACGCTAAACAACAATCTGCTCGTGGTTGTATTGTGTGTGTGGTAACAATCTCTCTCCACACATACCCTACTAGACACGACCCCGGGTGGGCCTCTCAGCACATAACTCTTATTTAAGTCTTATGGACTGATCGCGGGTGGAGACGAGGAAGCGCTGAGCGGCGGTGTGGTGAACTTCCCACTTCGCACTCTCGCGGTGTTGCGTGTCGCGGCTGGGGTTGTCATTGCGAGTTGGTCTATTCGTTGCGCTCAGGCTTATGTGAAGGGATAGGGCGGATTCTTAGTTGTGGCGCAGTAACTAACCAGGAGAGTAGGCTGCTGATGGAGGAGGGGTGTGTGTGTGTCGTGTGCTGGGAGTGTGTGTGTCCCTCTCTCGATACGCCTTTGCAATACAGTCGAGAGCGGGGCGTGACGAGTCGTTGTTGGATGGGGGGAGGGGGGTGGGGTTTGTGTGTGCTTTGAATGGGAGAGCTTTGTTCGGGTGGTTGTTATGTAGTGCGGGGTGTGGAGGGAGATTATTCGACGGGTGAGTTGGGTTGTATGAGTTGATTAGGAGGAAGGTGGTTGGGTGCGTGTGGGGGATTATGTGGTGTGGTTGTGTGGGTGTGTGAGGAGTGGGATGTGTGTTGGTGTGGGAGAGAGAGATTGTGTGTGAGAGATTCGCGTTTGGAGAGAGACGGGTTGTGGGAGCGCGGAGGAGCGGGGTGGGTGGCCGCTCGGAGAGTGTGGGTGGTTGGGTGTCGGTGGTGGGTGTGGTGTAGAGTGAGGGAGGTTGTGGTGTGGGGGTGGAGGGTGTGGGTGTGAGAGATGTAAGCATGGCTTTTGTATTCCTAGCCTTATTAAACTATAGGGACTATGTTGGCCAAATGAGCCTAATATTAGAAATGCTCCCTTGAACAAATTTAAAACAAGAAATAAAAGAAGAAGGAAACCAATGGGACCAATCTGCCTAAGTTTGTAACATATGTGTTAAAATGTGGGGGGTTGCGTTTTTAGTCAAAAAATTCGAAAAATAGTCAAAACACAAACAACACACACACACACTCACAAACCGCGCCCAAGAACGAAATAAATATCGCCCAATTTGCAGCTTTCCTGTACTAAGTATTCTTCGAACTCTAATCTATATCATATATTCAATGTGTATATCAAAGAAATTAAATCTAAAAAACACATCAACAGTTGTAGAAAATTAGATATAGGGTCCGTTCTATAGTCGAGTTAACAAAATGTAGGTGTTGTAAAAGTGTGTTCTGATTGCTGGGAATTGTTCATTAGGTACCTAATTAATGTGTTTTTGAGAGTTTGTTTTTTATTCTATCATAAACGAATCATTTGCCCAAGTTTTAGTGGCGGGTTGCGTGTTATTCATTCGGGGTGTTGATCATTTTGTGTTATTAACATTTTTGTATAAATGACTCAACCCGCTGGCTCTACTTTAACGGCGGGTTGCCACTTTCCAGGGGGTTGCCTAAAAATTCATTTGTCACAACAGCGGGTTGCCCAAGGCGGGTTGCCTCAAAAGGGCGGGTTGCCCAAAAGGGGGTTGACCAACAGGCGGGTGGACAAAAGGCGGGTTGCCCCCAAAGGCGGCAACAATAATAATAGTAGTAACTGCTTTTATACCTTAGAAGTATTAACTCATGACTTACTATTGTTCTTCCATACTAGGAAACACAAAGTACATTAGCAGCATTAAGTATATACTAGCAGCATTAATATGTACTTGAGCCCTAGTAGCATTAAATGAGTCGAGCATCACTAATTTAAACAAATAGCAGAAACTATATCCAAGCAGCATTAATCTTCTTTAACAACATTAACTTTGTATACAAATCCAACAGTAGTAACAAGTACTCGAACAATACTAATAACACATGTAATAACATTCCTTGTATACGAATGTTGTATCTTAACATTCTAGGCCCTTTTTCTTTTGCATTTAAATTGGCCCAATAACACATTTTAGTTTACCATACCATAATTAGCCCGTTATCATTTGAATGAGCTGGCCTAATAATTTCGGTTTAAACCAATGGCCCTATCAGTTAGCAAACAACTCATGGACTCGTTTCTGACCTGATTCGTTTAGTCTGTAGCAAAAAAATAAACGCCACATGTAGGATTCGAACACCAGACCTTGAGAAACAATTACATAACAACTCCCTTATAACTAACTGCGCTATGAAGCCAGTTGTGTTAATCTTCTCTATATGTACTACTTATTCTTTCCTTTCATGCGTAGAAACAACATTATCTGTCTCAAAACTGTTGCTAATTCGTCGCTAATCAGCCATTCTCCTTCCTCCCATGACCTTTTATGACGCTTATTCTGTCGTTAAACTGTTACTTAGCCGTCGCTAAAGCTGGCAGTATAAAAATAATCGAGCAGTACTAAAAATTGTAACGAGTAGTACTAAGTTTTTATCCCATGTTTATAATTCCAGCCCATCAAAAACGAAAATCACACAGCCAATAATTACCTTATCAAAACATACCATGTATATTATCATATACATCCATAAACATTTTCCATATTTGATTCCTTAATTCACGCAGTCCATAACTGCTTCCATATCACCACGTTTTTTTAAAGCATACGAATCATAAAAAATTTCAACACACCTGCTGTTTCTTTATCTCTTGAGTCTCCTGCTGCTTCTTCTTCAAGAATCAAACAAAGAAGACTTTCTTGAACATGTCTTGTGATTTTCTTCCAAGGATACAGCAGCTTTAAACCCTTCTATTTTTGTCAAATTAGGGTTTGGTGACAAACCCTAGTTTTTCTGAATCTTACCAACATTGAAAAACAGAAAATATACACGAACCAAAACCTTGTGAAATCCTAGATCGAGAGCAATCTGCTCTGATACCACATGTTAAGAATCGTTTAGCCCATCTAGGATAATAATAACAATGATTGATAACACGCAGCGGAATAATAAAGAACACAATCAAAGTTATGAACAAGGTTTTTCATTGAACGTTTTCCTTATTACCCCAACTATAACTTGGGGCTACACCAACTAACTATGGTGTACTATTCGACTTTCATCAGTCGACTTGCTATCTAACTATCTAGACTCTCATTGGAAGAGCTCTATTTTTCTATGGATGGATATCTAAAACCTATGTCTATGATCTCTTTATATAGGGAGAGATCATGACTTACAAAGGAAGTAAATCAATAGATAAGGAAACTATTTAAATTACCTAAAACCACATTAATATGTTTCCTAATCATTATCCTGTAGAATATTTGACCAAATCTTCATATTTCTCCACCAGCTTGTAGAGTTTTATAATGACGACTTTGATTATTTTGTTTCATTCTTTTATTCATTTTGTCTCATCAAATCAAGAATCCCAACAGTGTCGCTTACGACGTACGGCTCACCTCGATTTGATTAACAAACTAAAAAGTGGGTATAAGGAGGGTTGTTCCAAGGAACTACGACCCGAAAGGAGAAATAAGCTTCGCGCTATTCCTACTCCTCCGCTCACCTGTGCGTTTATCTTTTTGAAAGCTACCGTGAAGTAAGTAGATTATTTGTTGAATTGTGCTACTCATGGTCCGTTAAAATACATTGAAATAAATCATGAAAAAAAAAATAGTGGTAAATTTTTCTTTTATATTCCTATTTGTGCATGCCGCACTCGTTTCTCAAGCCTGTAATCGTCGACAACAGCAAGTCCGGACAAACTTCTGTTGAATCACCTAATCTTGAGAAACCAAATAACAATCAAGAAACTCCCATAGTTACGATGGCCGATAATCGTACTATGGCGCAATTACTCGAAGCACCCACCGGGGTTACGAGGAGCGGATCGATGTTCCCGAAATTACCGCAACAACTTGAGATCAAGCATGGTCTACTTAATTCTTGTTTCAAAATAACAATTTTTGGACATGATAAAAGAAGACCCACATGCTCACATCCGATATTTCAACAAGAACACTTCTACTGGTGGAAGTACCCGAACGTCCCGAGTACGTTGGTTAAGCTTAATGCCTTTTCCCATTTTCCCTCTAGGGAGCCCCCGATTTGGCCTTGAAAAAGAGGCCCCCTCGATCGATTCTTACATGGGATGATCTGTATCGAAATTCCATTAACAAATTCTTCCCATCCCTCTAAAACAACAAATCTCAAAATGAAATCACAAGATTCAACAAAAATTGATGAAACGTTTTCGAGGCATGGGACCGATTCAATGATCTTTTTAGGGGATGCCCGCATCATGGGTTTTCAGAATTGCATTAACTCGATACATTCTATAATGCCCTAAATTCGAATGATCAAGATTCATTGAACTCCGCCGCGGGTGGTAACTTTTTGGATAAAATGACTCGAGAATACCTAAAAATCATCGAGATGCAGTCCAAAGTTCATCAATCACGAAGCTAGGGCCAATATTTCCAAAGTTTGAGTACGAGCTCTTCTACCCCAGCAGTTTCATGCCGATGTGCTGAGCTAAAGATATGGTTAAAGCATTGATCTCGATAAGAAAAAACCCCCCACCCCCGCCCCCCCCCCCCAAACTCCATCTCCCGCTCCGTAAAAGACGTCGAGAAAAGTTTGTAACTTCGGGGTTGGTTATTCTTTACCAAAATTGTCCCGCCACCGATGGCAACGTTTATCGTGACAATATCCAAGAATACGAGTCACAACCGCGCAGTTAACTACAACCAAGGGAATGCCATTACCCGACTCTCAGATGGATGGCAAACCAAATTTGACCTCCCTGTTTTTCCTCTATGCAAAACCATCAAACAACCAAAATCGAGGGATTCAATTTCACCAAAATTGGGGACCAATTTAATCAAAATGGGGTAATAATTTCAATCAATGGACAATTTACCAACCCCAGATTTAATCAACCCCCGACTTTTCAGCTCACCTACACAAGCTCCCCGCTCCAGTTCCTCCATCACCAGGTATGTCTAATCGATTTTGATAACCTACGTCAAAGCTAATGACCGGTAATGCAAAATATGCAAAATCAAATGGCAAATATAACGGACCTGATCACCAAATCATGACTAGTAAAAATAACCGCTTTCTCCCTTTCGGCTCGGGTTCTCTTCCAAAAACACCATTGCTAACCCGAAAGGTGATTGAAAAAGTAAACAATCACTACCCGCAGCTTTGTTTCCTATAATGACCTCAACTCACGTCTTCTCCTCCTAAAGAGATGGAAAATGAACCCGAGGTGACAAAGGATACGGTGCAACCAAGCATCGAAAACATCCAACCTTCGGTGGTCCAAACTGAAAACCAAATTGGTGAGCTCGTTGTTGCTTCAAAGACTAAACCAACCTTGCCATATCCTTCAAGGGCCAACAAAGAAAAGCTCCCGAAAAGACAATCTTCTAGCTTCAAAATTTATGGAGATTTTTTCGGAATCTCCATTTCGAGCTAAGTTTCGCGACGCTCTCCTACACATGCCCAAATTTGGCACAATGTTTAGAAAGCTCAACAATGACAAGGATATGATAATTCGAGTTGACAAAGACACCGTTAAAAACGAGAATTGCTCGGCGTTATCCATAAAAAAGATTTCCCGAGAAACTTGAGAACCCCGGTAGAATTTCTTATACGTGTGATTATCGGAGATGAATGAATGCTTAGCCTTGGCCGATCTCGGTGCAAGCATCAACCTAATGCCTCTCTCCATTTGGAAAGAACTAAATCTCCCAGCTTTGACCAAAACCCGAATGATACTTGAACTTGCCGACCGAACGATTTCTACTCCAACCGGCATCGCCGAGGATGTTTTCGTAAAAGTTGGAACGTTCTTCTTTCCTGCCAATTTTGTGGTCGTTGATTACATTGCCGATCCTCGGGTTCCCCTAATCTTAGGAAGACCTTTCTTGAGGACGGCACGTGCCTTGATAGATGTTCACGGTGAACAAATGACCCTTAGACATGATGACCAATCCGTGACCTTCAAAGTTGGTGATACTAAAACCTTCTCCTACAATATCATTGAATCGGTTAACCGAGTCGATGTTATTGACATTGCTTGTGAAGAATATGTTCAAGAAGTACTTGAAATTTCTAAAAGTGGCAATCCCACTTCTACTTCGGACCTTATGATCGATTCTCGCTCTCCATCTTTCACTCCCTTCGGAGGAAGTGATTTTCTAATGGAAGAGATCGATGAATTTCTTGAACATGATGATTCAATACCACCAGGTGTTGACGGCATCTATGATTCTGAGGGAGATACTGTTTACCTTGAGGAAATGTTATGTGATCAATAGTGACCCCAAATCTCCTCCGTCACCATTATGAAATTAATGAGCCTGTAAAGGTTATATCTTCATGTGAAGATCCCCCGCGACTTGAACTCAAAAGACTTACCAATGCCCATCTGTGAGAAAGCATTTGGAAGGTGATAACAAATTGTATACCCGACATACTCGCTAAAAACTGAAATATGAGATAAAACCGCCCGATCAAGGTTCTTAAGTCACACAAACATGCAATTAGCTTTGGAATTTCTGATATTAAGGGGATAGATCCACAGTTTTGCACCCATAAAAATTTGATGAGAGGAAAATGCTAAAACCCGTAGTTCAAAATCATAGAAGATTTAACCCCAAAATCATGAGGTGATTATTAAGCAACAAGTTATCAACTCTTGATGCACGTGATAATTTACCCAACTCTGACAGTCCTGGGTAAGCACGGTTTTCATTGTGTCCCTAAAAGGTGAGCCATAACCGAGGTAAAAAAGAAGAAAATGAGTTAATTACCCACTAGGTTTGGTTACGGGAGCGAGTTTGCATGATTACCGGAAACTCAATGATGCAACTCGTAAAGACCAATTCCCGTTGCCATTTATGATCAGATGCTTGAAAATTAGCCATAAATGAGTACTATTACTTTTGACGAATTCTAGGGGTATCTCCGGCTACTATCAGATCCGATTGACCACTTGATCAAGAGAATACTGCCTTCACCTGCCCTTACGGGCCATTTGCCTATCTCACATGCCTTTTGGTTTTGCAATGCTACCTGCACATTCCAAGGTTTATGGGTGCAATCTTTCACGATATGATGAAAAAACTTGAAGATCCTTCTGGATGATTTCTCCGGTTTTCGTTGATTCTTTTCTTCTCTTGCCTTCCAATTAGACAAATGCTCCCAACGTGTGAAGACAAACAATCTTGTGCTAAAATGGAACAGATGCCACTTTAATGGTTCAAGGAAGGATAGTCCTTGCATAAGCAATTTCTAAACCTTGGGATTGAGTTGATCAGGCAAAAGTTTGATGTCATTGCAAAATTGCCCTCATCCCACTACCGTGAAGGGTGTACGCGGTTTTCCTCGGACACGCCAGATTCTACCGACGATTTATATTCAGGAACTTTTCCAAAAACGCCGGCTATGACCCACCTCCTTGAAAAAGAAACTCCTTTTATTCTCGAAGGAATGCATCGAAGCATTTGAAACCCTTAAGAATGAAGTTTAACACCCAGGCTCTAATTCTAAGTTGCTCCCCGATATGGGAACTTGTCCTTTGAAATCATGTGGATGCAAGAGAATTTTCTGTTGTAGCAGTCCTAGGGCAACGTAAACCAAGCACTCCAGCCAATACACTATCCAAGCAAAACTATGACCGAGGCACAACACATGACACTATAACGGAAAAGGAATTACTTGCGTAGTGTATGCTTTCGAGAAATTCCGCCATATCTTGTCTGTCAAAAGCTAGTATATACCAGACATACGCTCTCAGTCCCAACAAAGCAACAGTCTTATTGCTAAGCCACGTCATTGCTCGGAGGAAATTGCTGCTCCCAGAATTTGTATGTCGTAAACCTATATAAAAAGGAGCAGAAATCTCGCCGCAGACCACCTTTCCAGACTTGAAAAATCCCCAACAAATTACGGAAACATTTTCCTTCCGAGACCTTGGATGGTGTTACCTTTCGGTTGATGATAAAGCCTCATGGGATTGCTAATTTGCAAACTACCATGCGGGAAATTTGTAAACAAGGGATGATCGTCGACACAGAAAAGAAGAGTTTCAAGACGACAAACCTCATATAAATCATTTCTTGGACGTATCCTCCTTCTAGTTTAGAGAAATGTGCGGATCAAGTGATCCGGCGTCTGTTCAACGGCGAAGGAAGCTCTCGAATCCTTGAAGCTTAGCCATAAAGGACCACCGGGACACTACGGTTGCCAATTACACTGCTAACAAGATCACTTTGAATCAGTATTTTTAATGGCCACACGATCTACAAGGATGCCCATGCCTTATTGACACCATGTGAACATTTGCCAACGACAAGGCTAAAATTTCGCAACGAGATTATATGCCACAAGAAAAAAAACTCTATCCAAGTTTGCGAAATATTTAACATTTGGGGCATTGACTTTATGGGGCCGTTCCTGTCTTCAAGAGAGAACAAATATATACTCGTGGCCGTCGATTACTTGTCGAAATAGGTTGAAGCAAAAGCACTTCCCACCAACGACGCCGGAGTTGTTTGCAAATTTCTCAAATCTCTCTTTGCCAGATTCGGTGCCCTCATGCAATCATAAGTAATCGCGGAGCCCATTTTTGAAATGACCAATTTACAAAGGTCATGCTTAAATACGGAGTCACTCATCGTCTCTCCACCACATATCACCCACAAACAAGTGGGCATGTTGAGGTATCCAATCGTGGTTTGAAAAGAATTCTTGAAAGGACCATAGGCGAAAACCGTGCCTCTTGGTCGGATAAATTAGATGAACGCAACTTTGGGCCATCCGCAACAGCTTCTAAAACACCATCGGGTGTAAACTCATACAAGCTAGTGTACGAGAAAGGCATGTCATCTGCCTATTGCGGCTCCGAGCACAAAGCCTATTGTCATTAAAACATGCGAACTTTGACCTAATGACCGCGGAGATCACGAGAAAAGTTCAACTCAATGAGCTAAATGAACTTCGTGATCATGCCTATGAAAACAATTTGATCTCCAAGTAGAAAACAAAGAGATCCAAGCTCACAAGATCATAAAAACCGCGGTTTTCAACGTCGGTGATCGAGTTCCCCCCTAACTACTAATGAAGATTTTCCTCGAAGGCAAGCTTAAGACCGCATGGATGGACCAATTCACTGAACCCAAAAAAAACAAAAAAACCAAAGTTTTTCCATATGGCACTGTTCGAGGATAGTCCCAAAAACTTCAGTCCAAATATCAAAGGAATGGTCACCATTTGACGCCCAACTTGGAGGGGACGTACCACAATTGGTAAGTCCCAATCTCCAGACTTCCCGCATGGACCAATAAATTCGGGGACGGGTCAAGCATAGCGACCTTAAACAAGCGCTTCGTGGGAGGCACCCCATGCTTATCAGTAGTAGTATTATGTAGTAATGAATAAGTGTTTTTGTGTGAGGAGGCTTACCTCTTCCATTACCCATGTTTTGTCCGTGTTTTTGTGTTTTGTATGTCCAGAATTTACCCGTTGTGAATACTCTCGTGCTTGTAGTTATTTAACCCTTCATCCACAAGCGTTCCGCATTCCTCAGCTCATATTTGGAATCCAATATCCAAATCCTAATCGCCTACCGTTTTAGCTTTTGGCACACATAATAAACGGCCTTAGATTAACGTAGTACCCTTTTAAAACATCGAGGACGATTTTAGTTCTAGTAGGGGGGATCGTTCGATTGATTGTTGCCTGCACCATTGTTGTCATAGTTAATCCGTTTTACCACCAAAATTTTTTGAAAAAGTACCAAAAAATTAAAAAAAATAAAAAAATTTTCAAAAATAAAATAAGTGTATTCTCACAGTTTTGACTTTCCTAATGGGTAGAATAAGAATAAATTTTGACTCGATCGGGTGTGTTGAGCCCTAGCTTTGTCCCTTAACCATTTAATAAACGAAAGTTTATTAGGCTAAACATTCACGGATCCTTTTATTAGGGATCTTAAATTTGCGAAGAACGGAAAATTATAGTGTTATTTACATGTAGGATGCTAAGCAAGGATTATTTGGAAATCTTAAAAGCTTATAAGTGTAACTTGTCGCTTTTTCTCCCAGAAGCTCTTAACCTGACTAATAAACGTGCTTAATTTTGCTTTAACTTTAAACCGACATTTTCTAAAAAGAAGCTCTTTCGGAAACGAAAATATTCATCTTAGTTCAGCTTTATACTTGAGTTTCTAAAACGAAATTTTCTCTATTACGGAAAATATGTTGCAAGTAAAAAAAATAATAATATAAACTGTGGGCTGATAAAGGTTTACTGCATCTTGCCGGCTCACAACCGATGTTGCAGTCTTCAAAACAAAGCCCATAGTGAGATAATAAATGCCAAAGTGCATTCGTAAGTGTTATCAATAAGAAACCGTCGTCAGACTAAGTCACTACATCTTGTCGGAGGCGTGGCCGATGTTGTAGTCATGTAAATGATGACGGTGTTATAGTATGTATATAGCAATAAATGAAAATTTAATGGTTAAGATTTCTTTTTCTAAAACTCAAGTATAATTTTGAACTAAGAATAACTTGCTTTAAGACTTCAAAAGTTGTTGGTTGCCGTCGGTAGATTATTTCGATTAAGTATTCTCCGTGGGGTGTCAAAAACCTGGGCACTTAGCTGATGAGGCTGGGACGTTCCGAGAAGAAAGGTCGCTACATGGAATAGTCTCACCAATGAGATCATTAAATTTTTTATGTTTGCGTGCTTTGAGTAGTATTGTTTATTTAACGGTAAATCTAAGAAATTCGGCCTAAAAGGGTGGAGTATCCCGCTATTACATTGCGAACATTCTCCTGTGGGGTCTCAACCTGATAACCTAAGTCGAACTCGGCTGGGATCTATCGAGAATATGCTGGTTGGTGGGTGATCTAGTCTTTTCCCCAGATTTCTTCAGAAATATCGTTATGCACATAAAACTATACTACTTTCTAAATTGTCGATCTAAAGTTAACTTAAAATTAAGCACAATCACTTTAATTGAATAATTGGCGGGAGCAAAAGTTGACAAGTCATAGTTATAAGTAGTGTTAGCATCTTTACTTGTACTTAACGGTGATTTCGTTTTTACGCTTAGTTTGGGACTAGTGAAAAATCGGGGACGATGAATTTATCCATTCGGACATCCGTAGATTATTCTATGGGCGCTTCTCATTCTATGATCCCAGTGTTGATAAAATAAAGGAAGTCAAACAGGTAGTTAAGAAAAGAAAAAGGAAAATCCAAAAATATTAGGGATATTTAGTGTACATATAAAAAATGGTGAAAACGGGACTTGTCGAAGCTATTGATTCTTTAATTCTCCTTGACGAACACTTAGCTACTTTTCGAAGTTATTAGTCGAGGGGGATTGAGATTCTTGGTATGTGCTTAATTACACATACTTTTATCTATTAAAAACGGACTTAAATGACCAAAAACAGACAGAAACTGCCAAATATGTGTTTGTTTTGCATTTGTATTGTGCAGGAAACGTAAATGACCAAAAACAGACAGAAATTGCCAAATATATGTTTGTTTTGCATTTGTGTTGTGCAGGAAACGGATATTCACAAAAGGACGAAAAACAAAGCCAAAAACGACAAAACTGAGCACGGAATGGAAAAGTGTGAAAAGACGAAGCCAAATCGAAGCCAAAAAGTCAACCAAGTCAAAAAGTCAACAGGAAAGTCAAACAGTCAAAGTCAAAGTCAACCCCGACAAAGTCAAAGTCAAGAGGAAGTCAAAATCAAAAGAAATATAACTTGAGGGACCAAAAATGTCAAATCCCTAAGTGTATTACAAGAAGAAAAAGACTACAAGGGCTGATTTTGTAATTTACTTGAAATAACAAGTGAGGGGGTAAACCTGCCAAAGTCCCAAACTTGTTTTACCACATGGACTGTTTTTGCAATAAGAGTTATAAGGTTGAGGGGGCATTTCTGCCAAACCCTCAACCTTGTATCACCCAAAGGACTATGCATGCAATTACTCATAACACGTTTGGGGACTAAACTTGCCAAGTCCCCAAACTGTTAACATCCATCAAGGACGAATTTTGCAAACAAAAGAATATGCTTGAGGGACCAATATTGCCAACTAACCAAACCTTTACCCTGTCACCCTAATAACAACTTTTCCCTCCTATTTTCCCCCCAAACCCTTCACGGGTTCCATCTCCATTCTTTTACCCTGCACCTCTTCAACACCTTGGATAAACCTCACCCTCTCCCTCCACTAACACCCTAACCCAAGAAAGGTTGCCAATGTGGCAATCCTCACCACTTTCGAGCAAGATTAATGGTGGGGATCATGATCCTAAAGTGCATAGACTAAATCAATGGCTGCAAATGGTTTTTGAGCTCATTACTCACACAAAGAAACACAAACAAGCACAAATGGCTTGTTTTATCTCAGCAAAGAAGCACACACAAGAAAAGGAGAAGACCAAGACCTAGACTTAGTTCTTTTTTAGTATAAATAGCTTGTAAAGCCATTAGGGCAAGGATCATCTTTTACTTTTCAGTTTTTATCTATATTTTTTATGTAATTCAGTCTAAATAGCTTTTCCATTTCAGAATTGTACTCAAGCTTTTAGTTAATGAAAATTCAAAAGTTGTTCATAAATTTTGTCATAGATTCTTTTACTTCACCTTTGAATTGTTAAAATTTGATTTTAAAAGTTTCTCAACATCTTATTTAACTAATATAATCAAAATAGTCAAGAGAAATTATAGCTTAGTGGTGATTTCAAGTTTAAGTCAAAAGTTTGACTTAAGAAAGTCAAATAAGCAAAAGTGGAGTTCGGGTCAATTTTGGATGGACCCATGGGTTGATATAAATTCAGAAATATAAGGACTTAGGGGTGTTAGGATTAGTGTTAGGCTCCTTTTCATTGGACTTTTTGTAAGTTTTCATTGTTAATTTTCTGCAATTTTTTTATATTACTGTAGCATTGCTTTTTCAGCTTATTTTTGCTTATTTCCTATCTTATTTGTGCTTATCTATGCTCATATTCTATGCTTAGATATCTGTCTTTGAGACCCTCAGTTTAAATCTCAAAAAATTAGCTTTAAAAGTCTCTTTTTGAAAAATAAAGGGGTGTTTGGCACTATGCTGAAAATGGGTCAGTATGGTGTTAACATGGGTTGAGGTCTTAGGGGCAGGTTAATTTAGCTTACTTAAAGTCTTTCAATTAGTTAAAATTAGTTCTTATAAGAAAAACAAAAAAAACAAGTCCAAATTAGTGTTGTCTTGAAGCTGTTGGTTTCTAGGCTTTTGAATTTGCTTATTTTGATTAGTTATCTTAAGGTATGTGTTAGGAATAGTTTGTATGTTATAGTTAAGAGTACTCATGCATTAAGTTTGTGTTTAAATAGGCAGCAAGTGTGTTTTAGACTTCAACCAAAACCTTCATATTATGTTGGAAAAATTAAAGAACCCCAATTTCAATTAAGCTTTTTAGTGGCTTAAACTTGTTTTCAGCTTTCAAAAGTCTGAGCTTAAGCTCATTAGGGGCTCAAGTTAATCTGTTTTAACTTGTTTGAGAAAAATAAGTTCATTTGTGGGCTTAATTTTAAGCCCAAAGTTGCCAATTTGGGGTGTTTGCTTAAGCACCTCCCCTGGTGCAAAACAGCCAATTGGCACCCCTTTTTCTTGGCCTATTTAAGCTGGAGAGCTTAAGCTTTCTACATTTTTTGAAAGCTTATAAGCTCTTTAATAAACCCCCAAAAGCCCAACCCTTAAAACACCTTCTAGGTAGCTTATTTTTAAGCTAAGAGTTAGCTTTTAGCTGTTTTTCAAACAGTTTTAAGCTCAAAAGCTCAATTAGCTTATTTGAGCTTGTGGCTTATTGTTGTTTCTTGTTTCTTGTTGCATTAAGCTTATTAGGTTAGTTTAGATAGCTTTTTAGGGAATTTAGCTTATTTTGAGTTTTTTAGAGCTTATTTTCAAAATTGCATAATTTTTCCCCTGGTGCAAAAGAGAGTTTGGACAGCCTCTTTAAGCTGTCATTAAGCTCACAATTTTCTTTCTAAAAAGCATTTTTAGTGAGCTTATAGGGTGTGCTATAAGTCCCTATAAGCTCAGCCATTGGGTCCCACTCTAAGGGCTTAAAAATAAGCCCTAAAAGTGCCTCAAGGGCCTTTTTGGTGGATGCAAGTACAAACCCTTATGTTTTGTACTGCTGAGAGTTTCAGTTTCATCAACTCTTGGCTTATTTGGCTTATTCCAAGGATCCCCCTCTTGTTCCTAATTGATCATTTAGCTAGAGTGTTGAGCCTTGTCAGCTTATTTGCATTTTTTTATTCACTTATTTGTACTTAAAAGCCAAGGAAAATAAGCCATTTTTGTCCTTAGCTCTTTCTTTTTAGCTCTGTCAGTTTTAGGTGCTTATTTGAGGGCTTATTTGTGTTTCAAAGCAATAAGTCTTTGGGGCTTATTGAAGCTTATTGGCAAGTGTCCAAGGCTGTGGGCCCCACTTGTCCTCAAAAACAGCTTAAGGGGCTTAAATTTAAGCCCCAAAAGCTGTCCCAACTGTTTGCAAAACAGTTATAAGCCCTTTGGCTTATTTCATTTTTTCTCTTTGCTTGTTTTTGACTTTAAGCTTTTCATTTGTGCTTATTAGGTTGGTCTTAAGCAATCTTGGGCCCATTAGGCTAGTTGTAGCTTATTTGAGCTTATTTAGTTAAAAATTCTAAGTCTTAGTGTACATTTAGCCTAATAAGCCATTCTGCCAACTTTAAGCCCGTTTTCCAGCTTATTTATAAGCTTGTGTAAAAACTTGTAGTTATAAAAATTGCTTATTTATAAGCACTTTTCAAGTTTGTAAAAAAAAAATTCAAAAAAAAAATAAAAGGGGAAAGTAGGAAGTCGGGGGTGAGCAAGACTCGAACCCCCGACCTCTACCACTCTCAACCCTCTATACACTACACACTCTACCGCTGCGCCCTTGGGTCTTTTCTGTTAGACCCTTGGGTGCTTTGGTATATGAGGGTGTTTTGGGTCATAAGCTTAATAAGCTGATAAAGCTTATTTCTCGGCTTATTTGATAAGCTGAGTGGGCCCACTTATTTTTCCTAGGACCCTTAACATTTTAGCTATTTTGTGTAAATTTTTCAGATTTTTTTATAAACTTTTAGTATTTTTTATAATTTATTTTCTTTTTAAACTTAAAAAAATCATAAAAAATAAAATATTAATCAGAAAAATATAAATCTTTTTTCTAAAATTTTATTTTTTCATATATTTTGTAGGAAAAATATAAAAGTTTCTGTAGGATTAATTTTTCAAAAATTTACTTTTTAAAGAACGGGGTTCGTTCCCGTTCTTGTCTTGACTCGTTTTTGGGTCAAACGACCTCCGTTTTTAGTCTAGTTTTTTTTAAACTTCGTTATTTGTCATTTAGAATCTATTTTAGCTTTTAAATTTGTTTTAGGGTTTAATTTGCAAAATTTAGGTTTTTAGCCCTCGTTTTTCGTGCCCGTTTTAGGTTTTAAGTTATATAGCTTTCGTTTTTAGGTTTTATTTAATCGTTTTTGCATATTTAACTTGTAGAAATAGAAAACCAATCATACCTTTGTCATATTCAAACATCAATCATCAATCCGTCATTCGATTTTCCATTCAAGCCTCGTTGGGACATAACGACCCGGGAACTCATACTTCCGGTTTCATATATATTTTATTTGGTGAATTTTGACTTCTTGCCTTGGTCAAAGGCAATTGGTTGAGTGTTTGCTTATATTATATATATATATATATTATCATCGAATCAGAGCCCAATAAGCTCAAAAGAATTATAGATAAGCTAGAAATAAGTCCATAAGCTCGGAAATCGAATATGTCACCAATGAGTTAGGAAAATAAGCAAAAAGAATAAGCTATGACCAATAACGCAAATAAGCCGAAGCTTATTTCCTTATTGGGCCGAAGACTTTAATAAGCCTAATATCAAAATAATAAGCCCGAGTAGATAATAAGTTCAAAAACCAAATAAGTTACAAAATAAGCCGCGTAGTGAGTACACAAAATAAGCCAAAATAAGAATAAGCAAACACGAATAAGCCACGTTCGTTCACGAATGGGCCGAGATCAAGGCTAAGCCCATTGGGCTCGAAATAAGCAAACCAAAACCCTTTTTGGTTTTGGTTGTTGGGTCGAAACTAGGCAAAAGCCCAAAATGAAAATAAGCAAAACCAAATAAGCCGAATAAGCCCTTTAGCAACCGAATAAGCTCACAATGAGCTTATTAATAAGCCGAATCTAGATTAAGTAAAACCACAAATTTTCTTTTTGAACCTTATTGGGCCGAGACCTAATATAAGCCCAGGAAACTCAAATAAGCTCACGAAGGGCTTATTAATAAGCCGAAATTCAAAATAAGCTCTTAGACCCTAAATGTTATTTTACCATTAAGACCATTTTATAAAAGTGACACTTTTATTGTTCTTCTCCTTTTTCTTATTTCGAACCAAAACGCATCCTTATGGTATTTTTCATAGTTTTTATGTTTTAAAATTTTACAAACGCATTGTACATCTATGTTTAGATCATCATTAGGATATTAAAAGTACAAGTATTATAGAATTTTAAAGACTTACCAAAAGAGGGTTTTGAATGAGGATTTAGACTCGAATAACAACCCAAACGTTGTTTTTAATACCCGAGACTACTAGAATATTAACCCTTATGTGTTCTTGATACCTTAATCTTGCTTGAAATCAAAAAATATGGATTAAGGGTGTTTGTTAGCTCGGACGTGCCCAAGAAGAGAGAAAATTTTCTAGTTTGATTTAGGTGCATGAATGTGTGTGTGTTTTTGAAATCCATATATGCTAAAAGAGAGGACATGCCATGGTAGCTAAAAACTAGCCATGTTGTCTCCAAGGGGTCCGTTTGGTTTTGGGATCCTATAGGGAATCCTAGTCGTTTTGTCTCTTGTCGGGTTGCTTATCGCTCATAGTTTGTGATTTAAAAACGTGACCCGAAGTTCTTTTGTATTTTTATTGAATGTAAAATTATGTTTACTTAAACTTTGAATATTCACACTATAGGTTTTATAGTTAAGTTGTTTTAGATTTAGTGCAGACTTACGTTGTTTCTTCGTTTTTCGTTAAACCTAGGCGTAACTTGAAATTTTCGCGTTTTATGCAAACGTTTTTATAAAATCATCAAACAACAATTAAAATAAGTTTATTTCATTTATTAGAGATATTTAGACTAGTTTTGACTTTTTTCGTGCTGGTACGCGTTGTGTGCAGTTTTTCGCTGTGCACGGAAGGTTTCCTGGTAAGTGATTATATGCGACCGTATTCGTATAGAAAATAGAAACTTAACTCAAAAGTGAATAGTTCATAATAATAATCGATATTTGACAGTCGGTTAAACCGTAACTGTTTAGCGTAAAATAAGTAAACAAAAGTTAACTGTGAGTTTTCTTATAGAAATTTGAATGAATAGAAATATGTAGATATACACTCATAGTATTTTGGGATACTATAACCTAGGAAAAATCTTCTGTTATCACACCTTTTGATCTTTGTTGCGAGGTGACTTTGGACAATCGCCAATGAGATGATTCAGATCACCGCATCTAAAGCATTTTCGATTACTCTTTCCTTTCTTCTTATCCTTTTGTCGGAATGACTTCTTTTCTTCTCTTGGTTGCCTAACAAATTTACCCTTTCTTCTAAAGAACTTTTTAAAGTTCCTTACAGCCATAGCATATTCTTCGTCATCACTTTCGGATGTCGAAGTCTCATCATCACTACACTCTTTCTTAGCTTTCAAGGCAATGGACTTAACTCTTTCCTTTTTGCCTCTATGAATTTTGAAATCTTTTTCCATGACAACTTTATGTACTTTTAGATTGCCGATAAGCTCGTCTAGAGCTAGTGATGACAAATCTTTCAATTCTTCAATCGCCATGACCTTTGCTCTCCATTTAGGATGTAGAGCCCTAAGAAACTTTCTATGGGCCGAAGCGGTTGCCACAGCCTGTTATACCCAAAATCGTTCCATGATACGTCATCGTCACGGTAAAACACCATACTTTGGTATTCCAATTCCAGAAGTTGCTTCTGATCAATCCTCATCATCGGATGTTATCCATACAATTATGCCTCCCGATCACCAAGTTTCTAAACACAATAGCAAATGGACTAAGGATCACCCACTTGAGAATATAATCAGTGATCTCGACAGACCAGTTCCCACACAACTACAAATCAATGAATAAGCCTTATTCTGCTACTATGATGCCTTTCTCACATCAGTCAAACCTAAGAACTACAAAGACGCATTAACTCAAGTATGTTGGATTGAAGCTATGCAAGAGGAACTTCATGAATTTGAACGTCTTGAAGTTTGGGAACCTGTTCCTCCTCCAGATAAAGCATTTGTTATAACACCCTGTGTTTTCAAGTCATTGACGACGTCGATAAACCTACTATTTATTTTTAGTGTCGTACGCGTTTGCTT
>BQNB010042302.1:2633-46205 GCA_026074375.1 Tanacetum coccineum | reverse complement strand
TTGTACAACGCGTCTAAACTCTATGCATCAAACGTGAAGATTGTTTTGGAATTTGATGATTAAATTAGGACATTAACTGAACTAGGTCGTGTGCGGGCGTCATTGCATTTGCTTGTATGATTGAGATTTGGGTTGCTAAAGACTTGCTTGAGGTGAGTTCTCGTAGCCCCACTTTTACCGTTTTTTCGTTAGGGGAAAATGATACTCAAATGTGTTTTGAAATATTTTGAATTGATCTGTGCGAAATATAGTTTTGTTTTTGGGACAAGATATGTGCTTATGACTGCTATGTGAATATTATGTGATGCATGATTGTTTGGATCGGATGGGTACGCCTACTCAGTGTTTGTGAGATTATTGGATCCGATGGGTACGCATACCCAGTATTTGTGTCATTATTGGAGCGGATGGGTACGCCTACCTAAGTTTGTGTGTGGTCCTGCCCTAATTTTAGTGCTCTAGCTAGTAGGCCCCTTTAGGTGCTTTAGTGACATATGGTTATTGATTAGCGGTGATGCTAAGGTTGTTTGCATATATTCATTGTCATATAGCACTATTGTCCACTGTTGAAATATTGGCACAACTTTTGGGTTTAAGGTAACGTTTTCGAGTATCATTTTCAGGTGAAGTAAAAGAAGA
The DNA here is from genome assembly GCA_026074375.1 of Tanacetum coccineum. Taxonomy (NCBI): domain Eukaryota; kingdom Viridiplantae; phylum Streptophyta; class Magnoliopsida; order Asterales; family Asteraceae; genus Tanacetum; species Tanacetum coccineum. The sequence continues at coordinate 45,566 of BQNB010042302.1, read as the reverse complement.
GTAGTTTGGTGATTGATAACAGACTTAGAAGTGTCTCGTGTGGAATTTCGTTTGAAGTCTTGCTTGCTTGTTGTTTGATTTTAGTTTCGGATGTTTTAGAATACGTTTAGATTATGGTCCCCTGTGTGGGCATTTGAATAATTGTAAGAGATTGTGGATTTTAGTTGCGATTTGGGACATCACTTGAGTTTGTTCAAGGTTGATGGTCTTCATAGCACTTGGAGTTTATGCAATGTAGTTTTCTCTGTTTTGTATCTTGTGTTATGATTGATCATTATGTTGCATTCTCGAGTTTCCGCCATTGTCGGGGTATGACAGTCTAACTTAAAGACTTCGCTCTAAACAAAAGTGCTTCCCGGGAGACAACCCGGATTGTTATTTAGTTTATCGAGTCTGTCTTCCCAGAAATCAATATGGCGTATCCGCTCCATACCATACGACGTATTGATTGTCTGGACGTTATCAGTCTTTACTTTTTATGCACTTTAAAAAAACATTATTGTCAGTTCTTGCAATACGGCATATTCATGCACATGATATAGCGTATTCACCAGACTGACTCGTATTTAGTTTGTTTAGTTTAGTTTAAATTAACCGTAGATACCAAGATAGGATTTTGCATGTTTTTCTTATATTTTACACAGGACCTGGTGAAAGAAATATCGACGAATGTTGGTGGAGAATTTACAAATTTGGAGATCTTGAAGTGTTGTAGTCTTGAAACCTCAAGGCGGTTGTTCAACACAATCTTGCTCAATAAACTCAACTAGGAGAATCTACCGAGGAAATATCAGGGGAGTTTCTCATTCTAATTCTTTTTAATTCCTGTATTTAATATTTTATCTATACAACGAGGACGTTGTATAATTCAAGTGGGGGATGGGAATTAGAATGTATATCTGTCTTATTTTTACATCAAAATGCTTAAATTATGCTCAAATTTAAAATAAAATTTTTTCAAGCATACTTTTGTGAAATTACTTGTTACATAACCCGCACATAATAACCCTTGTTAGATATTGTGAGGATTTAACCTTATCCGTTTCCAAATGTTTACCCAAATTCCACAAAATATGAGTGTGTCGGTGATGTTGTAGACTTTAGAACTTGGCTTGATATATCTATTTTAATCAAACATGATCATTTCCAAGCGAATGGTTCCCGAAGAACTTCTAGAAAAGTGATGAGAAGCTTTAGATCCGGTCATTGTTTGAAAACAACCCGATGTAATGAACCACCAAACATATTTTGGATAACTGCAAGAGGAAAAGTGGAATTTAGAAACCATTTGATTGTAGGTTCCTAAGGGTTAGGAGTACATGCATTATCACCATTTGATCACTGGATGCAATTTTCCTTTAATGTCAAACATCTTTCTAGTGGGTGACCACCTAAAACGTATTCTAGGTTTACTAGGCTTAGGTGAAGCAAGTCTTTCTTTGGACCCTACATTCTTTGGTTTCTAGATCTGTGCCTTATGTTTGTTTTCTGATTTGCATATTAGAAACATTTGCCTTGTGTTTCTTCTACAAGAATTATGTCATTCACAATATCTAAGCACTAAAGCTCTGATTTTCAATAATTTAAACATGGCTACAATAGCACGATATTTCAGATTTTAGCATTCGAAATGCAGCTTAATGTTACTACATTCAGATGACATATGTTTCTTATTCTTAGAAAGCAGTAAATTCCTAGGGTGTTCTTCTACTTTGACTTCTTTATTCTTGATGCGACTACTCTTAGATGCAGAAGGGACCCTATCATTCTTTGTATTGCTCCTAGGCTGTGGCCTTCTGGTCTTAGTAGTGATGTCTACTCCTGTAGAAGAGAAACCATTTGAGTCAGAATTAGCAGCTTTCTTAGTGATGACATGAGGTTGTGGAACAGTGATCAGATTTGTCCTAACGCTTGCTTTAATAGGTTTGTTAGGCACAAACTTTTCTTCCCTAGAGTTCTTAAAAGGATTTAATCCTAAACATTCCAGGGGCAATCACTTTATCATTTTCTACAACCTTTGATTCTTTGGTGGTAGGTACCGAGTTTGAAGTGACTGGATTTGACAAATCATTCATCTTATCGACCTTTTGAGGAAACACGGGTTTTTGAAAAATTTGGACGTTATGATTGGAGAGCTATTTGGTTGTTTACAACTAATTTATTTCTTAAAGGTTGCAAAAACGGTTTCCTCTCGGTTGATTGATTTGCAAATTTGATATTCATACTCGTACCTTTGGTGGTGTCCTTTTGTTCAGAAATCTTATCGAATAACTGGGCTCTTAGCTTAGCATTTTCATAAATCATGTCATGTAATTTGTTTTGCAAAGAGTCAATTATCATTTTGGTTTAGCTGTGTTTTCATTTATTGTCTTTTTATATCGTGTTATTGTGTGTACATTTATAGAGTCAAACAGGTTCTTGTATGCAGTCTTAAGATGAGCATTTTCTTTTTCATAATTCCGGACCTGAAACTCTAATTCTACGTTCTCATTTTCAAGTTTCTGAGGCAAAGGATCAAGGGTATTTGATACACATGGAGTATCCTTACTTTTACCCTTTTGATTCTTCCAAATTGAGCTTGCCAACTTATCGATCTTTTGTTAACATTCATTATAAGGCCTTATAGTACAAATGTGTCATATGTTCATTCTTACTTTTTTGTACCATCATTCCAAGTTTGCATATTCTTCTCCTTTTAATGATACAATTTCAAACGTTCTTTCGTATCGTTCAAGTCAGTTTTGGAGATTTGATGTATCCACAACAGAATTATTTTTCACAATAGACATAATATCCTGACTGACAATTGCTCTCAAGAGACGCTCAATTTCTAATTCCAATGCCTTGTGCTTAACCAAATATTCATCAGCTTCTTTTGCAAGAGATTTGAAGTCTCGAACAAATTTGGTTGCTTCTTTCAAAAATTGTATTTCGAAATTTTGAACTCTAGCATTAACTGGGTTAACTATAGGTAAAATTTCATCTTTTACAATTTTATGAATCTCTTGATGAGCACTAGACGACCAATTGTGTATATCTAAATTCATTCTTTGTTTGACAACACGTTGAAGAGTCACAATGGTGCTTTTTACCTCATTCAAAAATTTTTGTGCAACACTTGGTGTAGTATCATCCGAAAATTCTTCATTTGGTATTGAAATTGATTTAGAAACATTGTCCGTTTTGGAAGTATTTAAAAAATACAACTCTTCACGTGACTTGGCCGTTTGAGAAACAAAAACCCCCGAAAGATGATTAATCTTTGTATAATTGGCCGGTTTTATTTCTTTGTTTAGTTGTTTCATTTTTAGGAGACTCTCTTGAGCAAGTATCAGTGTCTCTTCGGAACTCATACACAGTCGGAGGATCATGCTTTTCTAATAGAACTTTGTCATTATACAAACTCTGTTGTTTCTGCTGAGCTTGCTTAAGATAGAAAGGATTTTAATAACCCAAAGCCATTTTATGTTCGGTGTGGTAAAACGAATATGACTTAGGTAAAAGCATGTGCATCGTTTGAATCGACTGACCCATTTTGACCAAAATATTATCTAATTCATTTATCTTATTCTCAAGTTGAATTTGTTTATCAAGAAGCTTGTCTTCGCGTATTTTGAAATCAGACTTCAACCTTTTCTTTTCTTTTCTTCTTAAAGAGAAGAAACGATTGACTTTTCCTTTGAAAGCTGTTTATTTAAGTTTGAAATTTCCTCATTCAAAGTCGTTATTTGTTTACCTGAACTTAAATGAAGTGCATTTATCTTTTTAGTAAGACATTGCTCTTGATAAACAGACTGTTGATAACACTTTTCAAGTTTGTCATATTTTTCTTGACTAATTTCAAAACACTTTTCTTGATTTTTATATCTAGCAAGCTCAGTGGTCAAATTAGCATTAGTTTCTCTCAACTTGCGATTGACCGAGTTGACTTTCTCAACTTCAGTTGCTAAATTATTATATATTTGATGACATCAAATAACGTCTATTTTATAGCATCATTTATCCCATGTATTTAACCCATTTTATATAATTATTGCAAATAATTGTTACTTAATCGTTTATATTTGAGAATTGCAGTAATTACGGAGTACTTGGTGAATATTAGAAAAAGGCGCGTATTCTGGAGCTTAAACGAAGATATTTTGAAGATTTATGATTCTGACTACCAATACGCCGTATCCATCAAGGAAGATACAGCGTATCCGTGCCTGCACTCACCAAAGACCACAAAGGAAAGAAGATCAATACGCCGTATCCAGAAGATGTCAATACGCCGTATTAAAGATATAGTATGCGAATATTTCAGAGATATCAAACGTAGGAGTCAGACTCCAAGAAAACTCAATACGCGTATCAATCCTTGGATACGCCGTTATCGATTGTCTTTCCAATCCTTTGGATTTTGTCAATACGGCGTATTCATACACATGATACGGCGTATTCAACAGACTGACCCGTATTTAGATACTTTCTACAGGTTTCTCAATACGGCGTATTCCAGTCTATGGATACGACGTATCGATCTCCTGTACAGTTTGTTTAGTTTAGTTTAAATTAACCGTAGGTACCAAGATAGGAATACACGTTTTTTCCTATATTTTATACAGGACCTTGGAAGCAAAGAATATCGATGAATATTGGTGGAGAAAGTACAAATCTGGAGATCTTGAAGTGTTGGAGTCTTGAAACTTTAAGGGCGTCTGTTAAAACAATCTTGCTAATAATAAACATGGAGAAATCTACCGAGAAATTTCAGGGTGTTTCTCCATTTAATTCTTTTTAATTCCCGTATTTAATGTTTTATCTATACAACAAGGACGTTGTATAATTCAAGTGGGGGATGGAATTAGAATGTTTACTTGTCCTATTTTTTCACACTAAAATGCTTAAATTATGCTCAAATTAAAAAAAACAAGCATGCTTTTGTGAAATTACTTGATACATAACCTGCACACAATTACCCTTGTTAGATATTGTGAGGATTTAACCTTATTCGTTTCCAAATGTTTATCTAAATTCCACAAAATATGAGTGTGCCGGTGATGTTGTTGACTTTAGAACTTGGCTTGATATATCTATTCGAGACCGCAATAATTAGTACTGTGGATTTATATGGAGTAACTTATTTAAATTGGTAAATTTTTAGGATTACACCCAAATCGCCTTTACATGTTGCTTATTAACTAACTACACTGGTTAGTAACCCCCATATAAACCCGTTGTTTACTCTTATTTTAAAAGTAAGATACCCTAGAAAACCCGTTAGAGCCAATCCTTTAGGAACTACACCAATATTTGTTTTGTTACAACTTTACCCTTAGCCCTCCCATGTTAGATTAGTGTATTACAGCTAAAGTGTCCCCGGTTATCAGTATTTCTTGATGAGTATTGTGTCTATTTTGGTACGGTTGGAAGAAATTTTAATCGCACAATCGGGAAAAAAATTTTGTTAATAAAAAAAATTTTTTTTAAATTTTAAGTTTTCAAAAAAAATAAATAAAAAAACTTTTTTTTTCATGTATTTTTACTACCATCGCAATATTGGTACGTCCAAAGAATGAGGAATTATCGAAGGCTGCGATAAACTATCCAGAATTATTATGATCGTTGAAGATGGTGAAAGTACACTCGAGCTTTAGTAGTTATAGTGCTTAGAAAAAAATTTCAAAAAAATTAGAAATCGCAACAAAAAGAGAAAGAAAGTTTGAGATAATAGCTTTTTGCAAATAATCGAAGGGAATTACTACGATTAACGGATCAATTATTCGTTTGATTACAAATCGGACAATGTATAGTTTGGTATAAAGTGAAGATATCGCCACTTGCCTTGTAAGTATGTGATCGTTTGGGAAGTGGACCGTTTACGTGGGAACTGCCAACTTAGTTGTTGTTTTGATCGAATGATAAGAGTTGTAAAATAGTTATGTCGTTATCATTGTAAACGGTCGGGAAAAAAGACGTCTAGTTCTAGCAACTTGTATTTTTAGACTTATCTATTTGTTTCGTTAATTTTTATTTAACAACAATTGTTCTTTCTAATTCATTAACCATGTGTTTTACGCGTATGAGGTTGGATCGAGCTCGTGATGTTATTTCGTCAGTACGGACCATGTATTGCATGTCTAAGCTGACCTTGTTGGTTTATTACTTTGGTGAAGTTAGAAGATCCATACTATATTATTATATTCCTACTCTTTATCTTTTCGAGGTGGGAGTGAGCAGTCACATGTGTCTATCCCGTCGTTACAGGTGTGTATGTGTGGTCTTTGTCGCCCTCCTGGAATATTGGTATCAATAAAGATTAGTTAGAGTAATCAACCCTAGCACTTCTCATACAAAAACCATATTTGCCTTTATAAATTTGTTTCTTCCTTAGCTTTAGCGGTGAGATGTGTATCTTGCAAGCTTTTGATAGAAATATCTTATACGGGATGCGAGGCAATTGTGAGGCGTGAAATCTAGTTACATGTTACACATTAGATTAGTTGAGTGATTTGGTGTTTCATTCTTCGATTTTGTTTGAGGTGTTTGGTTGTGTACTTGTAATAGATCAATAAATGCTTTACGGAAAATATCCTTAAAGGATAAATTTTTTATGACTTATAAGGCTACTTTGAGGAAAGTAGGATTTCAGTGAGGGGATATTTGATAACATCAAATTAACATATTCTATTTTATAGCATCATTTATACCATGTAATTAACCCATTTTGTATAATTATTGCAAAGAATTGTTACTTAATCGTTTATATTGAGAATTGCGGTAATTACGGAGTACTTGGTGAATATTATCAAAAGGCGCGCATTCTGGAGCTTAAACGAAGATATTTTGAAGATTAATGTTCTGACTACCAATACGCCGTATCCATCAAGGAAGATACGGTATATCCGTGCCTGCACTCACTAAAGACCACAAAGGAAACCTGTTCAATACGCCATATCCAGAAAAGACCAATACGCCGTATTAGAGATATAGTATATGAATATTCGGGAAGATATCAAATGTGGTCCCTACTCCAAGAAACCCCAATAAGCCGTATTCAATACATTGGATATGCCGTATCGACACCGACTCCAGACCCTATAAATACAAAACTCAAAAATGAGTTTTAAGTGTGTTAAATCATATTCTCGATACCTAAACCATAAAAGTCAATTTTCAGAGGAGAAAAAGAGCAGAAGAGGACTTGCAACGCATTCTAATCCATAGGAGACAACGTGTGACTTCTTATACTTCTGTAATCGTTCAGTTTTTGGTATCATTCGTTAACTCGGTTAGTTTACCTTGGCTAAAACAATTACTCTTGTATTAATTATGATGTTTGAAGGCTAATACCTTCAGGTATTAGCCATTATTATGAAGATTTGAATGTTTGGTTTTGTTTATATCTCGATTGCTTAATTTATCGATGTATACTTGTTTCTGTTTATCAATATACTTGTTTACATACTTTTGTATGCGACATATCATTCAACTGGACCTAGTGATATGGACCAAGTAATCTAGATGTCGGGATAACTCTCCATATAGTAATTTATACATATAGAATCACAACATCATAAATATTGTCATTCTAAAATCGTGCTAAGTATACGCTTCTGGCTTAACTAGTTAACGAAAATTGCCTTTGGTTTATTGAACATGTTGACTAGTAGGTGAATCTAGATAATTCAACAAATAATGTTTTGATTCCATTGGATAGTTGGACAAGTAGACTACTAGTGTATAAATTACCATTAAGCAGTAAGTGGGTAAAGTCTCTATGAGCTAGGGTTAAACAAGATCACCATTGCTTTAATCCATAAGATAGATTATAATCAGCAAATAAGGATGGTTTATGTAGATGCTTTAATTGTGACAGAATTAATGTGTCTAGGTCTTATGATGAAGTCCCGCCTAAGTATAAGAATGATATGCCTCTTTGAGAGAAGTAATCATTGCACTGAATAAACAAACCAACTTCTAATAGGATGAATGATGGCTAATACAGTTTTCTATCATAAGGCTCGACCGCTCTTCTATCTTCTGTTAATTTTCTTGTGTGGGTTAAAGTTTCTTGAATTGATTGTAGTTACCACCAAACTCGTGCCAGTCTCTCAGGCTAAAACCCCCCTTTTACCTATTAGAATTAGGATTAGAACTAACATAGGATTAGCATAGCTTTGACTTAGATTAGAATTAACTTAGATTAGATAACCAAAATATAAATAAATTAAGAGATTTAACCTCGCTTCAAGTGTTCGACACCCTACTTACCACGAATCTACCACCGACCAGGTACACTGCCCGTTAAAGTGTTGTTTTTGGTTAAGTCGGCAAAATATAAATTTAAAACTTGAATCATAAAAATATACACCACACAACGACACATCAAGTTTTTGGCGCCGCTGCCGGGGAGTGAAAATTAATCTTGATTTTTATTTTATGTTTTGGTTTTTAACATTAGATTAGATCTAACCCTTAGGAGTAGTGTAAATTAGATTAGTGTATATTCTTGTATATTCTGTATATTTTGTATATTTGTTAGTTTACTTGTTTGAACTCTCTTAATGACAATGGAAAAGGTGTTCAAGCCAATATGGCAGGTATTATTTTGAACAATAATAGATTTTTTAATAAAAACTTTAAAAAGTTTTTTAGTTCAAACATTGGTACCAGGTCTGCTCTTGAGTAGGTTGGTATCATTTTTGATTCTGGTGTTAATCATCATTTAACATATACAGATAAAAACTTAGTTATTATCATTGATATTTTCTATCTTGGAATTAAGGTTTCTCATCCTAATGGGACTGAATCTTTGATTACTAAGGTAGGAAACCTTGTCTTAACTAAATTTTTAACTTTATATGATGTGCTGGTTGTTCCAGAGTATTATGTCACTCTTGTTTCTGTTCATAAGGTGGCTAGAGACAACAATTTTATTGTTGGATTTGATGAGTCAAAATGTATTCTCATGTCTCAAGATTTGATGGATGTGAAAATAATGGGGATTGGTAAACAAGTTAATGGATTGTATTATTTTGATAACATAGAAGGTAATCTGTTTAAAAACAGTACTATTTTTTCTAATAATTCTAAAAATAATTGGCATAAGAGACTTGGTCATCCCTCAGATCGTGACCAATCTATTTTACAAAATGATCTATCTGTTTTTGGAAATAAAACTGAAAACATGCCTTGTGACATTTTTCAGAAGGCTAAACAAACTAGAGAGCGATTTCCTTTAAGTGAGCACAAGTCCACTGTTCTTGCTGAACTTGTGCATCTTGATCTTTGGGGCCCTTACAAAGTGGTTAGTAACGAAGGTCATAGGTATTTCCTGACCATTGTTGATGACTTTACCAGGGCTGTTTAGATTTATTTGCTTAAGACCAAAGAAGACGTGGTTGATTGTATTTGTGCCTTTTTTAACTTGATAAAAAACCAATTTAAACAAACTGTGAAAACTTTTAGAAGTGATAATGGGACTGAGTTTATTAATCATAAGTTTAGTAATTTTTGTGAAAACAATGGCATAATTCATCAAACCTCTTGCTCTTACACTTCCTGGGCAGTTAATCTCGGCGAGATCTCGTCGAGATCTCGAATCTCGGACCTAGAAAAAATCTCGATTCCAAATCTCGTTGGTAAATATCGGAACCGAAATTCTAGGCGATATTAGATGAGATTTTGCTGAGATATTGATATCGGATCTCGATGAGATAAATAAAATCTCGTTTTTTGGACTTTTTTTTTCTTTTTTCTGGCAGCCCACTATTATTTTAGCAGCCCACTTCTTTTTAAAACCTACTTACAACACTTCTTATTTCTTGATAAGCAGAGCCACCAAAACCTAAAACCTAATTAGAATAGAACACATGTCATTTCCCTTCTTTCTTCTTTCTATTTTCTAACAGGTAAATACAACTTATTGACTTTATTACTTGTGAATTAGCTATTCATCTGTTCAAGTATGGAAGGTCAATCTTCCCATGCTTCCATAAATCCGAACAGTAGTGCTAATATATATATAAGTTAATCTTTTATGATTTTAATATATATATTTAATATTCTAGATAATATAAAAACCGATATCCCACCGATATCTCACCGCGATAACTGTTATTTCAAATCTCGGTCCTTGAACGATATTTGAAATCTGACCGAGATAACTGCATAGTACACTCCTCAACATAATGGGATTGTGAAAAGGAAACATAGGCATCTGCTTAACGTTGCCAGATCCCTTCTGTTTCAGAGGGAATTCCTCTTAATTTGTTGTCTGAATGTGTTCTTACTACTTGTTATTTGATTAACAGGTTGCCCAATTCAGTGCTTACGGAAAAATCTCCTTACCAACTTATTTTTAATGAAAACCTTCTTTAAAACACTTAAGAGTTTTTGGGTGCCTTTGTTTTTCTACTATTCTTAATAATCATGATAGGTTTAGTAGCAGAGCTGAAAAATGTGTTATTAGCATAGGATTTACTATAAGATTAGAATTAACTTAGATAGTAAACTAAAATATAAAGTAAATTAAAGATAATACCCACTTCAATGTTTGACACCCTACATTATCACTATCAACCATCGACACTTGTGTACATTGGCCGTTAAAGTGTTATTTTTGGTTAAGTTGGCAAAATATAAACTTAAAACTTAAAATATCATAAATAAACACCACACAACGACACATCAATAATGAATCATATAAAACACGTGTTTCCTTAACATTTACAGGGTGTTGTTCTACTGTTCCCCCACCTTGTTCCACACTCGAAACCAACTGAAGTAACATTACAATCATTCTTAGTACTTGGTGTGGTACAAGAATGGGCTCGAGTAGCCAGTATACGCTCCTCTTAAGTAAACATATAAATATCTCGTCATCATATCAATTATTAATGATTGTACCTCACAGATTCCTCTAAGTCATAGACTAGTTTGTCACTCTAGAGTGCCTATGTCCAGATGCTATGGCTGTATATTATTAACCATCAAAACATGCACTTTGTCATGACTTCCATAATCTCATTAAGACCGGCTGCACGCAGCTTCAAATCAAAACACATCAGGACTCTTGTAGATGATTCCTACTTCTTCCTTTTGAGCAATCAACAACAGAAGTCTGAAGATAAGGCTGCATCCATTCTCCTAGGTCTTGACTGTGCATTTCTAGCAAGATGACCTAAATTCCTCTGTAGTTGTAATCACCTTATCTGAATACCATTAATCCCATTTGCATTACCACAAAGTTCCGTGCTGCTCAACATAACATTAACCATTCCCAAATATCCGATTAGTTATAACCAAACAACATAAGCCTATTCTGATTTTCCAAAACATAACTAAACTCCAACGGATTCCTGATCTACATTCTAACAACCACCCCGACATTTTGAACTGCATTATACCCATTATAATTCCCAACATTCTGCCTAACATACTTTCTAAACTGATTCCCACCATTGCCTCCAATCATCTGCATATGTCCTGCTTGACCTCAATTCATTCATGGTTTAAAGCAATATCTGCTATTACGAGGGTTTGAATGAAATATCTCTGTTGTGGTGGTTGTGTTGAGTAGTTAGTTTGAATGCCTTAGCCTAGTAGAGCAAGCGTCATGTTCATTGCAAGTTGTGGTCTGTAATGTCTTTGTAATTTAGCATAGGTTGTTTGCATGTAGTTCTGTGGTTGAATGATGGGTTTGGTTATACTTGATTGTTGGAGAAGTGATTGTTGTATGAAGGGTACTTGATGATGGAGATCTGGGTGAAAACCTGGATAATTTAGAAAGATTAGTTTAGAATTGCCATCGAGTGCTAACAGGATCTCTGTGCGTTTTGGCAAGTCGTCAGCTCTAGTTCAATCTAACCTCTTTTTGATTGTACTCAAGAAATCATACAGACAGAGTGTAATCTATGTATGCAAGTCCTGTTTGATGAACAATGTAACATGTCGCGACTCCATTCTGGTTGTAAGTTGTTTAGGAACTTGAGATTACTAGCAATCTTTTCAGGAAAGTGTTTGTTTCTCTTAAAATCATTCATCAATTTTGAGAAACGGTGATAGTAAGACTCAATCGATTCCCCATCAGTGGAAGTAAACCTTTCCCATTCATTAAACAACTTAGCCTTCTTTTCTTGAATTCCAATATCAGAACCTTTCATCATTTGTTGCACACGTAACCAGATTTCCTGAGCAGTTTCACAACTATCAACAGCAGCATAGATGTCTTCAGGAAGACCGAGAAGAATGGTCTGAATAGCTTGATCATCTGCTTCCATCTGTTTAATTTCTGCTTCTGTGAGTTCATCATCGGTTTGTTCATGAAACGTTTCAGGAACAGGTACTTCACGGTCTGCATCACCTGGTTCAGGAATCATTCGTCTGACATAAGGACCATTCATAATGGAGTTGTAGATTAACTTTCCATTTGGTCTACTCTTAGCATACCGAAGAAGACGTGATGACCATGGAACATAGTTCTCTTTGTTAAGCATAGGAGGGCGGTTTTCAGAACCGGCCGCATAAATGTCTTGTTGAGTCGACATTGCAAAAGGTGATGTAAAATGATAAACAAGGATCTTTAGTGGGTAAAGTGATTTGTTGTTGTGGTGGAAAACTATTTCACGGGATTTTACAAATCTTGACTAAACCGAGAAAACACGTGAGTGGTTCGCGGGATTTTACTAAATCAAGAAAAACCGTGAAAATAGAATTGATGTTGTTGAAACCGTTGTTGAAATGAAGAATTTGAACTTTCGTTAACGATTTGTGAGCGTAAAACGATGAACGGTGCACAAATTTTGAGCTTGAAATGATTAACGGTTGATGTATTCGAAAAGAGGACTAACGGTGTAATTGTAGTTTAACAAAGAGGGTTAATAATGCAACAAGGACAATGGTGAAATTATAGTTGAAAGAGAGGGACTGCATGTGACACTTTTTGAAACTTGATAATAAATGCAAAAGTTCCCTCCTAAATACTTTTTCTTCTTCGTTTGAAATTTATAAGAAATGAAACGATTGAACTTTTGATCTTATGAATTCATATGGTTATCGTCGGTTAAAAGTAAATATACCACGTCAATCGAAACGATGTCACGAACACGATGATATAATTCTTAAGTCCCGTCGTTTAACGTCACTCGAAACCGAAAAACCGAAAAACCGAAAATTAGTTAAAACGTGTAAGTTTTTGTCCGTGGTTGATGTAGTTCGGTTCCTAAAGGGTTTTTGACTAGTTCGGTGCTCTACAAACTTGACTAGATCGGTTGTTTTCAACTAGCTCGTTCGGCTCAAAAAAAAAAGTCGTTCGGCTCTTAAGTTTTTCCCTCGTTCGGCTCCCGTGAGATTCACTCGTTCGGCTCACTCTTGTCGAGAACTCGTTCGGCTCTACAAAAATTCACTCGTTCGGCTCTCGTGAAATTCACTCGTTCGGCTCACAGTCAAGTTCACTCGTTCGGCTCACAGTGAAGAAACTAGTTCGGCTCTACAAAAGTTCCACTCGTTCGGCTCACCTTGAAGAAACTAGTTCGGCTCTACAAAAGTTCCACTCGTTCGGCTCACCTTGAAGAAACTAGTTCGGCTCTATAAAAGTTCCACTCGTTCGGCTCACCTTGAAGAAACTAGTTCGGCTCTAAGAGAATGATCTAGTTCGGCTCTTTCAAGATTACACTCGTTCGGTCCGTTTTGTTTTTCTACTCGTTCGGTGCACACTAGTTTTTACTCGTTCGGTTGTGGATGAAAGGAACTAGTTCGGTTTGTTGTGAACTTTTGCTAGATCGGTTGTACTCTCGTCCTTACTACTAGAAAGAAAAAAATAATCCAAACATGAATAAGCTCAAAAATGACCACAAACAAATCACAACACCCAACCTTGGCTCTTGATACCACTTGTTAGGATATCATTTCATCACCTCAAACACAAAAATAAGAAAAGATTTTAGAGAGAGAAAGAACTAGAGAGAAAAGTAAAAAAGAAAAAATGGTTACTTGATCATGAAAAGAAAAATGAGAAGCAACACCCTCTCCACACTTGGAGAGGGCATTATATAGCTACAAGAGTGGACTATTCTTGTGGGCTTTACTTTGGGCCGGTTCTAAATACAAATGGGCTTGAGCCCAACAACTAGGCCCAACTATCTTAAATAAAATTCCTGTAAACTATGTTTTACTTATACAAGGCTCGAGAATATTTAATGACCATCACTTTAATAAATACACGGCTAACACACATAACATGAATCCTTTTGAGCCACACTTAGTCAATGTTGTTAGTACGTGTCCACCTCCTATGACTTCCTTGCCACGTGCCAAGAGAAAACTACTATGTAAAAAGATACTCAAAATACTTTGCAACTGTCATATTGATATCTGCGTATAGAAACAAAATTAAATCATCAACTCACTCAAGGTAAATTGTAACTTGCAAGTACTATACAGGAAATACTTACCCATTGGTTACTTGTAATTAAGAAACTAAATATTATATGGAGTGTACTAAAATTTATATATTATTGTACAAATCTATGATTAATAAAGTGATGAAGCAAAAACCTTACACAATATGCACTTTCAGGGTCTACACAAATTCAAAAAGTGAATATAAGAATCAAAAAGTTTTAATCACTATATCTATATTTGAATTATAAATAAGCATGTCATAGAGTATTATCCAAAAGCTACAGTTTGAAGCCTAAAGCGTTAAGCATAAACAAGCAAAATAGAAGCGAACTAGGAATTGTAGTGATTTTTTTAACAGGGAATTAGAAAAATTAATGTCAATGCATAGTTATATACCTAATGTGCATTCATGTTTATACTTCTGGGAGCAATTCAAGTACATTGACACTCAAATATAAAGCTTTTAAGCCACTTAGCAATCTGCTTTGACATAGGAGTATATCCATCTCCACTGTACCATAGAAACTTAACTTGAAACTTCTAAAAACAGGGTTACATGGGATCCAAATGAATCATGCTTCGCTCTCGTACATAAATCTAGCATATATACAAAACAATCATTTATGTAATAGAAACAATCTTCCTTATTATGAGGGCGTTAAAGAAATGAAATCCTTCAAACAGAACTTCTGTTTTGGTTGGCTAATAGTTCTGAGTTATAGGGCGTTTATGCTGTCATTAAAGCTTAAAGTACAACCTATAATAAAAATAAGGTTCATCCCTAATACCAGGCAGGAGACCTAAATGAAATTAGGCACCGTATCGGATCAACATTTTGTACAGTCAAGATAGCTAATCACTTACCATAAGTCCATAACTATCAATCGCTACAGTCACAAAGGGAGGGAGGGCGAGATGGAAAATACATTTACTTAGTTAACTATCAGATGTATGAATGTTTAAAGAGACATGCTCCATGTCATTAATGACTCTTAATCCACTTTTGATAAACCATTTAAGAATGTTGGTGTGAAAAATGGCCAACGCCTCTTGTGAAACTATAAGACATAGCATTGGCGATATCAGACACATTATAGTATGTTGGCACAATTACATATGCATGATGTTGGCACAATTACATATGCATGACCAAATTTATCATTTCCTAATAGCCTAAATATAAATATGCAACAACAATGCAAATAGAAGATGGAGAATAAAACATGCTTCTTTTCAACCATGGTTATTTGGAATAGTTACTAGCATTATGAGCCTAGAAAGTCTGACATCAGACACAAAACTAAAACTTGGGTGTCAAATCATAATAAAGAGTGTATGTTCATAAATTGTGGCTTTCTGCAAATACTGAGGTATGTAAACGAGAAAGATAGCTATCTATTGTATTGCATTCAAATGGTGCTAGCAAAACAATGTGTAGTTTTCGTGTAAGAACAATGGAAAAAGGAGCACAACATTCTTGCTATATCTTGAAAACACCAAACATCAACTCTTGATATGTACACAAGTACAAAAGAATGACAAACTAGTTTATGTGCATGTGGTGTTGTGATTACTCTTTGTCGAGATTATTTATAGGTGCAACAAAAAACTATTCCAACTAAGGATTATTAGTAGTAAAATATATGGGTGTGCACCTCAAAATCAAGGTGTTATAATATTTGTCTTCTGATTTAAGGAAATTATGAGGTGTAAGTGAAACCTTGTTTATTTGCCATAAAATGTAGATATATCATGTGAGTGTAGAATGAAACTACTATTTAGTAGTTCAAAAAGTAGTAGATATGCATGCTGATTAGTTTTTCTTGCCATACCAATTGTAGTCACCACAATCACACCTTCCTTCGACTATTTTCTGTCATTCTACAATTACAAAAAATTGCTAAACAGGTAAGCTTTCAACCTGATTGCTGATGAAAATAATAAAGTAAGCCTTAAGTTATGGCAAATGATTTGCACACTCCACATTTTGATTTGCAGACTCAAAATGTTTATCTCTTGACATTTATACCCCTACATTAATTAGTGAAGTGTGCAATTCAAGACATAAATGTTAAGGCTATAAATGTCATGACACAATAATTTGAGTGTGCAAATCAAATGGTAGAGTGTGCAAATCACCTCCCTTAAGTTATGTAATCACCTTTGAGCTGCGAGAAAAAAGGCTCCTGAACAAGAAGTTCAAACTCCATAGTCTCGAGCATCTAGTTATAATAAATAAAATGATTAAAACATACAAGTCTGTGTTATCAAAAATACTAATTGTGATACTCTATATAAACTAAACAAAGTTACATCCTAACACTTACTTTTATTAGATCGGATCCTTTTTCGCTTATAATCTTATTCTACTCGTATTCTTTCTGTCTAACTAATGGATCTTCACTGATTATGGGCCTATCACTACATCAGCACACATCTTAGAAACAGAATTAGATAATATTGACTCATAGAAAGCTGACGCTAAGTACTTGTATAATGGATAAGAAAGAACACCATATGAACAATCTGCAGCAAGTAATCAACAGCTTATTGACAATTTAATATGAAATTCAATAGAATACTTTCCCAAATTTTCTATATATATCCCGTACATACACACTGATCTATATCCAATATATTTTTCTTATAAGTTATAACTTAAGAGCTTAAGCATCTGAGATTGATTCTATTCATGATTACTAATCTATTTTAAAATCAAATAACCTTCTTTTATTTGTTTTCTTATTTAAGCATTTGAGCAAAATTAAGCATGTCAACATATTAAAAAAGCAGAACACATATCTAATCCAATCCAGCAATTTAACCAAAAGCGAAAATTTAAATTTCACTTACACTTGGAAGTATCAACAGAATTTCCTCATCCAGCCTATACTCAGACGACCCTAATTTAGAGTCTTCAAAAAACATTAAAAGGTTCATGAAAATAACAATAAATGACGATGAAATAGAAGATAAGACACATAAACTACATATTTTCTTGAGAAATTAACTCGAAATCCCATTTGAAGCGTGAACATAGTAGATTCGGGTTGTTTACAGGTGGTGGGAACAATTAAACTCGAAATACCATTTGGGGAATTGACGATGATGGTGAATTAGAGGTAAAGTCAATGTCAGAGTTAGGTGAGGGTGATGGCAAAAAGTTTGGAAAAGGAGGACTATTTTGATTAGAAATTTTCAATATGTGGGAAATAAACTATTTTCGAGAGGGAATGAAATATATTATTGAATTTTGATTAAATATCAAATGATATAATTATAAACTGAATTTAGAAGTGATTTGGTTAAGGTGGGCTTATTATCTTATTTTATTTCAGCTTATAATTATAAGCGTTAATTTTTTGGCTTATTTTTTACTTATGTTCTTATATTAGTTTATCGTTCATAAATATCCTTAATCAACTCTCAAATTAGTTTTGATTCATGAATATAATACAACATTGGAGTGCAATAAACCTTAAATTGGCTATTTATGAAAAATAGATATCACGGCGCAAGTATATGAACTTACAAAGTTTGAGTAATGTGACGAAAAAGAGGATAATGAGTGTTTCTCGTGACCATTGTTTTATTGTCATTACTATTTCATTGTTACTATATTGTTTTTCCCTGAAAAATATGGCATTAATTATTATATCCAAGTCCATTGCTAATCCATAGCTAATGTGTTAAAAAAATTATGTGAGTTTTAAGACAACTAAAAAATCCATTGTTGTGTCGTCATAATTATGTCGCTAATAATTGCAACCAAAGTTCATCGTTAACTCCGGCTCTCTATGATTACATTTAACGATAGAATTGTGACACATGCGTAATTCGTCTTTAATTTCGTTACTAATTTGTCACTAATTTGTCACTAATTCGTCGCTATTCTATCAAATCTAATTTTGTAGCCAGTATATCGCTAATCCGTCACTGTGAACCATTTTATTGTGACAAACTAATTCGGTCGCTAATTTTCGTCGTTGTTGCTCAGTATTCTAGTAGTGAGAGAGAGAGAGAGTAATTAACTGTGTGGTGAGTGTTACTTGTTTGATTTTTTTACTTTGTTATTTTAACGGGTGGGGGTGTTTGTTTCGGCTTATACGTGGGTTTATGAGCTTATTTGATTTCGGCTTACATATCATAAGCCTCAATTTTTTGGCTTATTTTGAGACTTATGGGCTTATATAAGTTTATTACTTATATAAGCCCATAAGTCTCAAAATAAGCCGGAGTCATTTGTATCCCCTATGTTTTTCAATTTTTTTAATTTTTCTTAATTTCTTTTTTATTTTTATAATTTTGTTTATATTATAAAACTGTGAAACGAAAAGTGTGAAACAAAAATTATAAAGTTTACAAATAAAATGTATTAAACTGACAAATAATACGGAACGAAAACTTATAAAAAAACTGTATTGCACTACAAAGAGTTTAAAGTGTAAAAGGTATAAAACATTTATACATTTCGTGAGCTTGTGGGTTGTTATAGTAGCACCCAAAAACTTATACTAGATTGTTTTTTATGGCAAAAGTACAACATAGATCCAATGAAACAATCATAGCCACTAATTTTTTAATCAAAATAATAAAAACTCA
The DNA here is from genome assembly GCA_026074375.1 of Tanacetum coccineum. Lineage (NCBI taxonomy): Eukaryota > Viridiplantae > Streptophyta > Magnoliopsida > Asterales > Asteraceae > Tanacetum > Tanacetum coccineum. The sequence goes on along the minus strand of BQNB010042302.1, from coordinate 26,576 downwards.
CTTTCCATCTCTTTTTAAAAAAATTAAATATCTCACAACCCGTTAATCGTTACGCAAAACAAAACATACCATCGCAACGAGAATTAAATCATTTTTCTATAGAGGGGCACTTCTATATATTTTCGACGATTTTTTTTTATTTTTTTTTAGATAAGTCTGGAAAAAATCACATGTGATTTGTATCACAAATCACATGTGATTTTTTCAGACGTGATTGAAAAAAATCGAAAAAAAATTCTTTGAAAGTATATCGAAGTGGATGTCTACTGAAAGATAAAAAAAATACTCGTCGCGATAGTTTATTTTTTGTCGTTTGACGATTTACCGTTTGCAAGATATTTTATTTCTAAAAAAGAGGTGGAAAGTGGATTTTTATTATTTTGATGAAAAAATGAGTGGCTAGGATTAGTTCAGAGTTTATGCTAAAATTTGGATCTATGTTGATCTCAACTCGTGTTTTTATTATTTATCCAAATTATTATGACGAATTATGAACGTCGTTGACAACAAATCTTCACCATCAGGGACGGATCCACATTGTTGTTGGGTGGACACAGAATCAATCGATTTTTGGTCACGAAATACAAATTTTTTTTTTTAAACTATCATGATTTGTGCAACACCTTTTAAAAAAGAGCAATGTGATCCACTCACAACTCACATAAAAACTTTCACATACACATGTGGCATGTAAATTGCACCAATCACATTTTATCATATTTTATCTTTTTTTCTTTCACTACCTATATTTATTGGACACATATGGGTGTGAAATTTTTTTGTGTAAAATGGGTGTGGATCTAGCATTTCTCTTTAGAAATTGTCATTCCTTGATTTGTGTATATATTTATGAAAAAAAAAAATTGCAACACCTTTTCAAAAATTCTGTCTGTCCCTGTACACCGACAATATATGTTGAGGAGGAGAATAATTAACGGGGAAATTTATAAGAAGGTAAACTGGTGTGAGAAGAAAGATTGATATATTTCATGAGGGGCAATACAGTAATTTCGTTATAAATCTGCTTAATCGAAAGTCACTCATCTGGTTTTTGGAGCAAGTAAAAATGTTTGCGTTTTGAAATCGGAAAAAGCAGATAATCAGTCTTGAAAGGCACTCCCCAAAATCAACTCAAATCTCTCTCTGGCCGGGCAATCGATCTCTCTCTTCTTCCTATCAATCGATTGAGTATCTATATATATTTTGCTCAGGATCTTGAACATCACAACTACTTTTTGGTTCAACAGACAAAGATTCACATCACAGGTTCCTTCACTTTTCCTATTCAGAATTTTATTTCATCAGAATAATAGAGTTTCTGTTTACATGTTTATACCAGTAACTTTGGAAATTTGGAGATTTTCTTTTTTTTTTACAAAGTGTTAGGGGGTGTTTGTTTCGGCTTATGGCTCATTTGGTTTTCAGATGAATTACCGATGTGTCCAATGTGGACACCATATAAAAACCCTCTACGTGCAATATTCACCTGGAAACATCCGCCTAATGAAATGCGTAAGTTTTATTTTTTACTCTGCCAGGCTCATTTTAAAGGCTAATTTACATTGAAACATTTGTTATAACAGCAAAGTTGCGGAGCAGTTGCGGATGAGTACATTGAATGTGAGATCATGGTAAACAAAATCTGTGTTTGATATCTATATATCAATTTGGTTCTCGCTCATAGCAATGACTAATTTTCATTTTCACTTTGTTTAGATTCTTTTAATTGATTTGATTCTTCACAAGGCAAAGGCGTATAGACATCTGTTCTACAACATGTTTGATCGTCAAGCTATCAACTTTGAGGTTTGCTACATATCACTTATTATTCACACACACCAAATAGATCACTAATCTGTAAACCATTTGCAGGGACTGATGTGGAAGTTAACTTTTGGGTTTCTTTTGTTAGATGCTTGTATCCTTTTTATACCCTAGATGATACTCACACATTATAATCTTAGTCATCAGTAGCGTACTCAAAATTGTGACCCTTAGCTACCTAAGACAGAATATCAATTTTAGTTACAAGTGAAGGGGGTTGGGATTTAGATCCGAGCTTAACTTCACTGATCTGGGGCTGTGGAAAGGTTTGTATTTATTTTACATTCATACTTTAATAACTAAATATTGCCGAGTGAAACATTTGCATTGTGTTTATAGATATTGCTGGACACCTTGGTTGGAAATCTTTTGTTTATTAGTATATTACTTCTCGGAACAAGATCTTTGTTGAGTATGTCCTCTGAAGTCTCAGGGTAAGTTTGACTATTACTTGCTTAATTATATTCTTTACCTAATATATAAGATCGTTCAATACTTCATTTTGATTAAGATTTATTCCAAATTGACGCAGCTTTTGAATTTCATACTAGTGTCGAAATATTTTGCTGTATGGTTATCAAATCTTTGCATGTTTTTTCTTTATCGCACTTCAGGTTCAAAAACGTATGGCTCGCGATCCTTGCCTCAAGTTACTTAAAATTGTTCCTTGTAACAATGATGGTATGTTTCTTGTTTTTGGCCTGCCTTTATTTTATTAGCGGAAGTAGAAGCTGCATGACTTTCTGCTTGTTAACATTATAATATTTTTTCAGGTTTGGGAGTTTCCTTCTTCAGTGATTTTCATCCTTGATATATTTGTCTTATCCTCCAACACATTGGCTTTACATGGTAAGAAAGACGGGATCAAATATATTATCTCTCTTGAAACGTTTTGTTGCTAAGTTTCCTTTTATACGAATCCAGTGATGAATGAGTCAGCAATGGGAAAATGCTTTGGCGTTTGCTTTTGCGGACATTTTGTCAAGTTCCTCGTCAGTTTAGCACACAACATTCACCTTCCAAACCTAATAAAGAGACTGGTTGCACTATAAACAAGAATAGGCAACTTCTGTAATCTGTGTTGCACATGTTGGCTATTTACTTTCTATTTTTGTAACAATTAACATCTTATTTATTAGATAATTTTCATTTCTGCACATGTAAAACTTCAGTTTGAAGTGCTTTTGAGAAGTGTCAAGTGTAACTGTGGAATATATGTAAGTATGTAACCAATTTCGCCATCTAAAACTATGCATCACTTGGTACTTTAGCAGTCTTTTATTTCACATTGGTTTAACTTTATTACAGCTTTGAGTTTCTGTTTTGATTATATCTCAAGTCTGCAATTTTGTTGCTGTCATTTTGGGTTTGTTGCAACTTAAAGCAATTGATCTCGAGTTTAATTTGCTAATACTAGTATAGTACCTGTTTTACATGGAAATTAAATTCAAGGACTACCCACTTTTCTTCAACACACTAACAGGTAATGCTTAAGATAATATATAACCAACATTTTATATTTCGTTTGTTTTTTCAGTGATTTTACCTCTTCATCTGCAAACCATGTTTGCAGAAGAAGAGTTACATCTAAAGTCTTCGGCTTCGTTTGTTTTTTCAGAGGTTTTACCTCTTCATCTGCAAACCATGTCTGCAGAAGAAGAGTTACATCTAAAGTCTTCATCTGCATGAAAAAGACCGTTTGTTTTTTGTTCTATTGAAGTACTTCTTTCATTCATTTTTTTCTTTATCTTTTTCACTAGTGTTTAGAGGTGGCAAAACATTTCATTTTTTACGTTTTCCTCTGTTTTTTACGTTTTCGTCCATTTTTTACGTTTTGACCTTTTTTTACGTTTTCGTCTGTTTTTTACGTTTTCATCCGTTATTTAACGTTTTCGTGTTTTTTACGTTTTCCTCCGTTTTTTACGTTTTGTACGTTTTTTTACCTTTTCGTCCGTTTTTTACGTTTTCGTCTGTTTATTTACGTTTTCGTCCGTTTTTACGTTTTCGAACGTTTCTTACGTTTTTTTACGTTTTCACCCGTTTTTTTCTTTTTTCGTCCGTTTTTTTATGTTTTGTCTGTTTTTACGTTTCCGTACGATTTTTACGTTTTCGTCCGATTTCATTCGTTTTCGTACTTTTTCTTACGTTTTCGTCAGTTTTTTACGTTTTCGACTGTTTTTTACGTTTTTGTACGTTTCTTACGTATTCGTCCGTTTTTGCACGTTTTCGTTTGTTTTTTACGTTTGCGTCTGTTTCCGCACGTTTTCGTATGTTTTTTACGTTTTCGTCCGCTTCCGATGAAAGTGAACGAAAACGTTAAAAACGGACGAACACGTACGAAAAACGTACGTAAACGTAAAAAAACAGACGCAAACGTAAAAAATGGACGAGAACGTAAAAAAACGGACGAAAACGTAAAAAAACGAACGAAAACGTAAAAAATGGACGAAAGCGTAAAACATCGGCCGGAAACTTAAAAAAACGGGCGAAAACGTAAAAAAACGAACGAAAACGTAAAAACCGTACTAAAACGTAAGAAATCGAAAAAAAAGCAAAAAACATGCGAAAACGTACGAAAACAGGCGAAAACATACAAAAAGGGAGGAAAACGAACGAAAACAGACGAAAACGAACGAAAAACAGACGAAAACGAACGAAAACTTAAAAAGGCGGACGAAAACGAAAGAAAACGGACGAAAACGTAAAAAACGGACGAAAACATAAAAAAACGGACGAAAACGTACGAAAACATAAAAAACGGATGAAAACGTATAAAAACTGATGAAAACGTACGAAGACGCAAAAAAATAAAAATTTAGGTGGCGGTGGTGGGAGGTGAAGTTGAAGAAGTGAAAGATTATGTCTGTAACATTGAAAAAGTAAGAAGTGTTTTTTAGCATTTATATCTGCAAAAAAACAAACACACTTCTTTGGTAACCTCTTCGCTCTTGCAGACAAAATAGGCAAAAAGTGTTTTTTTAGAAAAACAAACGAAACCTTTGTTATTACTCCCTCCGTCCCAATTTATTAGTCCACTTTTAACTTTTTAAAGTCTTTATTTTTCAACTTTGACCATAAATATTTTTGTTTGTATTATATAATACTTGATGAAAATTATAAAATACATTTAAATCACAATTCATTCATATATTTTGTATCGAGTCTTATCTAACACAAAATTAATTAATTAAGGTCAAAGTTTATAAAGAAAAACTTCAAAAAATCAAAAGTGGACTAATAAATTGAAATGGAGAGAGTAATAAGTTTGTAAACTGTAACCAAATTTCAAAAATGATTAGAAACATCAAGTTTTTTTTCATGAGGGATAATTTCATATATACCCAATCTAAACATGAAATTGCCATATATATATACCCAAAATACATGTTTTTAATGCATGATGTACAATGTGTTTCAAGCATGTTTTGAGTAAATATGTCATTATGGTGTTTTAGTTGGATATATATGGAATTAACCCTTTTCATTATTTCTAACAAATATCTCTATTGGTTATTGTAACATCCATATGTTAGGCTTATAATACTTGTAAAATCAACATTAAATTTCTTAAATTTTTGTAAGACAAGTGATACTCTTTCTACGAGTATTTGCGCGTTGCGACGGTGAGTATCATGCAACTAGAATTTTTTGCGAACAATGTTTTTCAATTATATATTTTCTGTAGCAATGAAATAAATTATGCAGTGAATAATTAATAATCCCTTCGTCCCAAATTAACGTTTTCTTTTTGGGATGTCTCGATTTAATTGTCCACTACTAAAAATAGATTGAGAAGTTTGATCAAGTTTACTATATTACATTTGTTTGAAATTATTATTATTACAAACTTTAAATAAAATTAAATTAATTAGTCAAGGGTAAAAATATCATTCTATTAAAAAGTAAAAAAAAAGATAGTAATAAATGCATTTTTCTTAAACTATGTGTTTTTTTTCCAAGGACAATAATTTTAAGACAGAAAGAGTATAAAATAGTTGAAGTACGCGTTCAATGTTGTGACAAATAAGCATGTCGGTGTCATTTAAGATACAGGAGAGCTAACTATTTCTCGTAATAGTTTTTCGGAAAATCTTAAATGACTTATTATCACGATTTATAAAATTTATATTGTCAAACAATGTTATAGAAAAGATAAAGAGGATGTCTTGTCTTTAGATTAAGAAGATGAATAGCTATCTACAACCACATAGTAATCATAACACATCAGCATTTAACAACATATGAATGGCACAGTTCCTTGTGTATTTTGCCTCTAGTATTCAAATTACTCCATTATTCAAAGTATAAGGTAACATACCCCCAAAAAGATCATGAACAAAGTTACAAAGGTCCATAACAAAATGGTCAGCTGAATCACTTTACATGTAAACTAGCAAAAATTAATCTTAAAACATCCTGAGCTCGAATATAATAAATTCCAGAGCAATAGGTCTTCAACGGCTTGCATGATAATTGCCGACTTGGCCTAAGGAAAGAGTTCACTGCAGAAAATTTCTAGCATAGCGTCCGGAAACTTGCTCAAGAGCCTGTGCATCAGCTTATGTTCAACTTTTATCTACAAACTGTCACGCATGTTTCATTGGACCAAAACATGCCAAAAACATACAATAAGAGGACATACTCGAGACTTGTCACACATTAACAGGTTATTTATGTACAACATTAGGGAACCCCTTCTGTAACAAAATGGCGTCCACTTGAGAAAATAAAGCTGTTGTAATGTAGGTGTTGGTGTCATGGATTTATATTCACACGAAGAGGTTATCCAGCAACAGAACGCATGCTCGTCAAGCAGTCAAGGATGTGTGGAAAAGCATCTCTAACTTAACTACTGATTTTATGATCTGCAATTGCCCGATCTCCTACTGGCGGTTCTCTCTGCTCTAGTCCAAAGAAAGAACGATTTTGAAAGCCATCAAGGCTGCTAGTTAGAATACGAGTCAACCCGCCAAGACTGTCACTCAATATAGGGTCATGACTTTGATATTTATATAGCGGCACGTTAACTTCTAAAGGTCCCAGGGAATCTGGCTGCAGTGAAAGAAAAACAAAATGTGGTCATCACACTCTGCTCATAAGCATTTATGGCTTTGAGCAATCCCAAAAACAAGATACGTACCCAGTAAATATCAGTAAGAGCATGTAGATCTTTTGTAGAACCACTTTCGGGATTCATATCAGACTCACACTCATTCATTGACTTCACTTCTGCTGGATTATCCTCTATAGGCTCCTCTACTTCAGGTAGCTTCTACAGATAAAAAAAAATTACAACATACGAAAATGTATTTGGAAATATGCATTAGCCATTTCAAAAGAAAACGAAATATAACAAAACAAAATTTTAAACCTCAATGGTTGAGCCAGATGGAACTAGACTTATGGCAGTATCCTGATTGCAACTTTCTTTAGAGGTGTGTGTTTTCTCAGACAGAGCGTTAAATTTACGGAATGTGAATGCATCACATGTTTCTTCAGCGTCCCAAATGGAAGATACAACGGTGGTCTGGACAGCATTATTCCCAAGATTTTTAGTTATGTGAGCAGCAATAGCAGCATCAAATGAATCACAGCTGAATGGAATTTGCTGGCTCTGAGAACCAAGCGGTCGTAGAAGGCTAACTGCATTATGAGATACATCTGAGAGTAAATCACTGACACTAATGTTGGTAAGGCTGTCCGCCCATTCGAAAACTGACACAGCTGCATTCTTGTGAGATCCCTTGTCCTGCAATTAGATAGCCCAATACATCAAACACTTGAAACTAATGAACGTTAAAATATATGTGGAAACATCAAAGTTCAATTAGGTTAAATTCTGAACCTCTTCCCCAGTCATGTTGGATCTTTGGGCAGCAACTGTTGGTAAAGGTTCTTTCGGTGGATTCGCAAACCAGCCATACCTTGAAAAATAAAGTAGAATATATGAGAATTTCTTGTAGCGCGTACAGAAATAGTCCTGAGCTTAAATATGTAGAAAGATCAAAACCTTAAACGAAAAACTGAAGGTCTTCCAAGCGCGGCATATACATCTGCTGCACTTAAAACAGAATCTTGAGTCCATTTTTTACAGCTCTCAAGATTTGAACTCTGAGCATAGTATGGCAGAAGCATTAGTTCTCCAGATGCTATGCTACAGCTTCCCCATTTACGATTTATGTGTTCCAATACCGATGATATTTTCTTCCTAGAACTTAATGTGAGCTCCAAATGTGGGTTATGATTATCCTGAAAAAATATCAGATTCAGTGTCTCAAAAATATTAATTTCATATTCTTCGTTTGTATGTACCTACCATTTCCAATGCTCTACGTATATTTTCATTGATTGGGAAGAGCTGAAGTTTTAATTTGGCAGAAACAGTAGTCTGGTGAAAATGTGGCACAGGGGGGATATCTCTTGCAACAGGGTCTAAACTCTTATTTCCTGAAGGCAAACAAAATATTCGAATAAGATAAAACAAATCAACCTTGTAGCTTTTGGCAAACTTAAAAACTCACTCTGCATATGTTGTACAGCATCAACTAATCTATCCAATGCTGTCTGTTCCAGATGTTCAGCAGCATCAGCAACTAATGAGACTCCAGCTATTGCAGCCTTTTCCCATCTTTTATAGGCAGCTGTAGATTTAGTACCCGGTCTCCGCTTCTGCCTTGCTTGTTTAACAGCAGACAAGTCTCCCTTGCGATCTAAACATGTGTTCGCATTGCGTCTCAGTGAAGATCCTTTTCCAGAATTCAAGTTTTGTGTAGTTTGAATGTCAACAAGATTGATACGAGCATCTTGCGTGCAGGCTCCACCCTGATTTGAGACAGCATTTGATGGCGTTAGAGAAGAGTTTTCTCCCTGAATAAGTCGTTTTCTTATATTCTTCTTCCGGTCTTTCAATAGTTGGTGTTCCTTCATGTCAGAGAAAATTGGCAGTCAGGTAAAAAAAGCAAATGATCCAATCAAGTTTGACACGCAAAATCAGATATAAAAGAACTGAGTGCTGAGAATTAACTAACCAAGTTCTCCTTAAAAATCTTAAATCTCCTAGGCTTTAAGTGAAGCTTTGACGCTTTACAACTATGCTTTTCAAGTAAGGACCACCTGCAAAAGAACCAGTTCAAGAGAACACAAAGTTTAATACATTCACACAAATATTACTATCGTTATAGCTCACTAGCAACATCACTTTTAGATATTGGGGCCTTGCGTAAAGTCAGTCATCTTTAGAGAGGCGATTTAATATATAACGATGGTCACAAAAGTGTTTTGAAAGGTTTTTTTATCTTCACAGCACTGGGTCTGATTATTGTAATTCTCTTCCCAATGAAGTTGACTGACATTATATCATTTTAACCGCAAATGAAAGATGCTTCTTTTAAACAACCGCACATCCAAAATATAGTTCTTAAGATATCTCTCTGACCCCTTTTTAATCGAATTCTGCGACTACTGATTCAGCACCTAAGTCCTAAGAGTTACATATGTACACGCATGACAGTATGACACGTCTATCTATACCACAGCACATGAGGTGAATAAAATGCTTGTGTAACTTTTTCATAGGCAAGCTATAAACAGACAATATGCTACTTAATCGACCAGACTACTCGCATATCCAACTTCATAACCATTGAGGTTTCTCCCAACCAACTAAGAGAAGCCACTGCTAACCAATATATATCTAGTACAAAGGTAGACGTTGGTGGAATAAATAAGAGGATCATCATGTTGAATATAGAGATGATTACTTACCATCGAAGCATGGCAGCATTGGTTTCTTTACAATTTCTGGCATCAAGAGCAAGTTCAGGTCCCAACAACTTGTTCATACGCGTGACAAGACGATAGTAATAGTGTCTAACCTGGTCCTTGTTCTTACTCTCAACACGGGAAGTTATCTTCTCAAAATTCTGCAATACACAATGTTTATCCTCTTTCAGCATAAGATATCAACAGTTTGAATTAACATTATATACAGCAAGTCAATCAACATATGCATCACATGGAAACTTGCCTTGCCAACTTGACGTAGAGCACTAAAGAAGTTTTCCTCTTCCTGCCGTGTCCAAGCAGCCCATTGCCGTGTTTTCTTCGACACTGGATTAAATTACATACCTATATAATCAATATCCTCGGAACTAACTAATGCTATTGTAAACTAGGATAAAATACACCAATAACGAAAACACATATCATAGCAACTTGATACATATATCAACTGTTATATATTCCAATATATACCTGGTTTATCTGATGTAACATGATGTGTTTCAGATGTGATTACATCCTTGATAAATACACTTTCGGGTATGTCGGACGCCTCAGGGCCCGAAACATGTGGCTCCATAGTCATGTAACGTTGTCAAGCGAATGTTGCGATTTTCATGCCCTCTGGGCCTTTAACTCCAGTTTTTTTTTCCAGACTAAGTCAAACAAAAATGAGATAGATTAGCCTTTGAAAGTAAAAGTACTGCTACAGATTAATTATAAATTGTACGCAATATCAACAACGATACCCAATCCAGCCGGACGGGGTACGAAGGAGGTAGGATGTCGACAGTCACACACCTACCCGAAGGTAAAGGGACTGCTTCGAGAAAGAGCTCCGGCAAGAGTTTGTGTAGGTAGAACATAAAGGCATACAATAAAATACGGGCCTATGAGCATATATATAATTATGTGTGATTTGTAGATATATAGAGCTATGTATACCTTAAAAGCAGGTGCAAATATATACACGTAGGCTACTAAGATCGCCTAAAGCCTAGAGGAAAATTAGCCAAGTATCTGTATACCTAAACGGCTAAACGCAAGGGCAAATATGTACACTTGGGGCTAACAACATCGGTTAGAAAGCCTAGAGGCAACTAACTATAAACCACTATACCGAAACAAAGGGGCAAACATGTACATGTCAAGCTGCTGAAATCACATAGGAAACCTAGTAGAACATCATCGTTTCGAAAATTATACATCTTACCGATCAAATATTAATAAATTCTCGATGCAAGTTGTTAAATTCTCATTAGTAACATAACAATAAAAACACTACAACAAAAATAACCTAACAAAAAAAGATGAAATACTAACCTAATTAGCTGATCAAAATTTGAAATAATAAAACACGTGTAATGAAATTGATGTTACCAGAGAGAGACGACGGTGGTGTTCGAACCGACCCGAATTAGAAAGGTTAAAAATGAAACGGTTAATCACAATAGTATTTTTTGTGTTTTAATTTTATGGGTGTGTTTGTATTCTTCTATTTTAGGAAAGGATTTAATTTTAAAAAGTTCATTTTTTAGGTTCCTTCTTAAGGTTTGTTTGTTAAGTCATGTTTAATTAAAAGTCGATTTAATGCAAAAATCTTTAATTTTATTATCTAATATTTTCAGCTATCATTCTTTATTAAGTGATTAAAAAACAGTTTTTATGTGACTTAATGAATTTAGTTTTTTTCATATTAAGTCGAATTCAGACACCACCTTAATAATCTTTAGATAAATAAGCTAAGCCGCTCATGAAAAGCACAGGATTGACTCGGAAAAAGTTTGAAACAAGCTCGAGCTCCAGCTTTACTTCAGTGCTTCGTATAATCAACGGGCTTGAACACGAGCTTCATAAGACTAAAGGAAACTAGTTATGCCAAATAACAAAATATTAAGGTGGCGTTTGGTTAAAGAATTTGAAATTCCGAAATTCTAAATTCTAGAAAATTTAAATTCTTGAGGATTTAAAATTTCGAAATTTAAAATACCTTCACATGTTTGGTTGACAAAAATTCATAGTATTTTGAAATTTGTCCTTATATATATTATTGCATTTCTTTAAGGAGTGACGAATAGGGGTGTCAAGAAGCCCAGTCCCGAACCCAATCAAGTCTATTCGGGTCGGATTACTCAGGTTAAAAGTTATATTCGAGTATTCGGGTCAACCCGATTAACATGAATACTAAAAAGGGTCGAGTATCGGGTTGAAATTTTTTGGCTAACTCACGTTCGGGTCGACCCGATTGACCCGAGTAAAGTTTTTTTATTTTTTAATATAAATTTATAATTTAAACGAGTATAAAATGGGCAATTTTATTACGTTGTACTCATATTTCGGGTTGACCCAAACCCGAATGGACCCGACCCGAATTGACCTAAACCCGGCTAAGCCGAACTTAAATAAGGTCGGGTTCGGGTGTGTAATTTTTAGCTTTGACCCGACCCGAATTGACCCGAACCCAACCAATCCGACCCGACTAGCACCCCAAACAAGAAAAAAAATAAAAATAGTATTTTGATCTAATTTGGTCATTTATAAAAAAAATGTTTCTAAGTAAATTCAATTTTCTCACTTTTTTGAGGCATTTTAGATCTTTTCATTTTAGCAATTTATAGAATTTTAATTTGCTTCACTTAAGATACAAAACACAATTCCATAAATTCTTTCCAATTTATCCGAACCAAACTCACCCTTGCCCCCCTGAAATAAGTACATATCACATTCCGGCCCCTCCACACCTTGTGCTCTGAAAATCTGATACTTCGATTTTGAGCCAACCCCATACAATTCGCATTGATCTCCATGGCTAAGTTGTTGTGCTAACTACCACTCTCAACACCTTAACATGTGTTCGTCTTATTCTGATCTGTATTAGTTTTTACCATAATGTATGCGACATTTTTCGTATTTTAATTGATGTATTGTGAAGAAATGAAGAGGGTATTTTAAACTTATTACGATAAAGACTAAAGAGTTGAAATTTGATTCCGGAAAAAGATAAAGATGAGTTGCCGTTGGTTGAAGCACGGGGACGGGTTCATATGTTAGCGAATAGCGAGCTATTGAATGGTCGTTGGTCAATGTAGCGAAGTTCGTTGGCTAACTAGTCAATTAGTAGTACTATGAACCACAAAAACTTTAGTCAATTTGTATACGAGGAACAAATGTCAACTACCTATAGGAGCTTATTGTTACAAAGATTCAAGCATCAACCACTGAAAAAATATATTATGTTGTTGATTTCGAGAGCATCAATCTGTACATTGGAGCCCCACGTCCCAGAACGTGTTGTTCCCAATCTGACTGAACTCCAAAAGGGTTTTCCATGAGCCATTCTTCTTGGTGATCAACGGTAAACTTATGTTTCAGAAATTGTTGTTTCATCCTCAACGCAACAGCTTCTATATCAGATTGAAGAAACACCTGTTTCAACAAAACACAATCAACTTCTTGAACACAAAATTAGCGGTTCAAAACATTATCGATGATTCATGTCATATAATCTGAATATGAGAGTATGCAGCTGATATTATGTTCAACGTCTAGTAAGCAGGATCACATATTCAAACTAAAAAAAGGATTTTAGCAATACCAGCGGTTTCTAACGAAACTCTTACCTTTCCATCTGAGAAAAGCATATCCTCAATGGCTTCAATGAGTGAACGCTGCACCATTTTCCACCTATGTTCCGGTTTATTGAAGTCTGGGTTTGGACACTGCAGATATATAGATGTATATTAGCTCTTCAAAAGTGACCACAAAGAAAACAACAGTGTGTTGCCCAGAAAATTAAGAGCAAATACAATGGTCTTATTTCAGTTACCTGTATTGATGCAAGAACTAGTTTGCCAGGATAACTGGAAACAATTGAGCGAAATGTTGATGTTGCATTTGTCTCAATGAAGTATCTGGCAATAAATCATCTCCAAAAGTGAAATCAACATTCCATTCTATGGCAAGGTTTCTATACAAAACTACCTCATATCCCATTAGTAAGATATGGACTTATATATTGTCACATCATTGAAAGATAATTTATTAGACTGATGACTACTAATCATATACTTGTACCAAATTTTGTCGAGTCAATCCTTACATGTCCCAGATACTAATATAAAGTTGTCTCAAATGCATAAAAACCCGCAAAATATTAAACGTTATAGAAATTATACCCGTTTTTTAAGCCGGACTGGTGAACAGCTTCCAGGCAACGCTTTACAAGCTGCAGAAAACAAACAAGTTCAGAACATAGAAAGACAGGAAAAAGTAGAAATACTAACAACAAAATATGACAACCTTCCCATTCATCTCCAATCCAAGAAAATTCATATCTTTCCTCTTGCTCGTCATTCCAAATAGAAACAATCCATTACCTGTGAATTTGTAAATTTCAATAGAGTGATAAGTATTTTCAGATGTTGTACATGGCTTTTGTTGCAAAAAAATCTACAAAAGTTCGGAAATGCAGAAATTAAAACATTAAAGTTTATAAGAATGAGTGATTGCTATAGAATTATGGAAATATAATGGCATAAACAACCATCATAGTTAACTCTGTTTTAAAATGTCTTTCACGAGAAAGATGCTTTTTATGAAACATAAAGCCAAGTAAGACTGCAAAAGATTTTATTAAATTGCATAACTTGCACATCTGGAAGTGAAAACACTTGAAAGTCAATGCAGTGAAAGCAACTTGTAGGAAGTCAACAGATAAGTTAATACCACTCCCGATATCAACTAGCAAAGGCCGAGTGGGATCATCATAAATTGCATGCCAATCAATCCTATATGGGTATCCCTGCACAAAATAAACTCAAATTTAGTTATATATTCTTATGCAATCAAAAGCACAAGTAAACAACTAGAAGAGCAAGATGCAAGCCGTACTTTATCCAAAGCCATAAGCCCAGGAAGCTTTCTTCCCTTGAGAAACTCCCAAACAACAGCAGCATTTTCAATAACATTACAAGATAAGATAACTGTTGATTCTCCCACTAAAGCTTTGCATGCCATGTTACCAACAACTGTAACATCGCAATCTCCTTGACTTAGTCTTCCAAGCAGTGTTGCCAATGTTGAGGTCCCATAACTATCTTGAACGGATAAGCCAAACTTAACCGGACCGATCCACACAATTTTCTGCAATATATCACAATTACATAGATTTTAAGAAAATATTGGTATAAAACAGAGTGTTAAAACTAGACTTCAGAAGTTCAATTCATCACCATGGACTTTGAAAGCAATGTGGTTATGTCTTCCAATGAATTTGGCCCAAGAGCAACAGGTGACCAACCTGATAAACGTCAAACATTGCTAGTAACTAAGTAAGCATTACCAACCACACTTTAATTTAAAAAAATATATAGAAAATAATAGCGGGAATTTAAGAAGAAAAAAAAAGTAGAACATTCTTGAATAGATAACATTGACTTGGACTTTGATGTCCCTAAGTATAAGTGATACAAAATTGTGTTCATATGAACTGTCAAAACCATACCTTCAAGAAAGCAATGAGCGGGAACTAGCTGTGGTTCCTTGTGATGATCATTCAGGCACCAAAAATCTTTCGGTAACAAGATGGGAATGTTCCTAGATTTTGCATATTGTATTATTTTAATAGCTTCTTTAAATGCTCCAGCCTCCACCAAATTTCTAGGTACCGGCAATCCCAGAGCGTGCATTATTTGAAACGCCATATTGCCAACAAATATCAAACCATCAGTGCTAGAAATCAAATAATGCACAGCAGCCGCTTTTTCTACAAGGTTACCTCCCCCAACCTGCACTAATATGTCTTAACATCCTGTTATATGCACAAAAAAGATATATTGCATCTAAATATAATGTTTCAAGTCTTATTAGAAAGTACAATTGCAATATACGGGCTACTTTTTGTCCCAAACGCCTTCTTGAGTTGTACTAGACCCTCTTCAAACTGGAAACCAGCAACAGAGGCATAACAGAAAGACGCGACACCAACAGTTGATGCAAGAACCTTATGTGACTGGAAAAATGCATCATTTACGAAGATATCAACGCCGGAACATAACTCTTCAGAAAATTTCGAAGAATTTGCTAAATCCTTTTTGAATTTAGAAATATTTTCGAAAAGATAAATACTTGGTGTCAAGGAGTCTTCCATCTTAGGCAGCTCGTATCCGTTAGACTTCATCGGTACAACTTTAAGTTTGAGAATGGAAGACATATACGCTGAAACACAGACATATTTCGTCTTTAGACATTCTGTAAAACTAAAGTATTTAAATAAAATCGCATATAATTGCATACCTGAAACAGAATCTGGTGAATGAAGCTTTGAATTGGTTTTAACAGACCAGCTACTTATTAGTATCACCTTTGCACCAGCTTCATGCAAGTAATTTATGGTCGAAAGAGCACTAATAAATATATTAGCCTGTTTGTCCTGCTTTTCTCCAAGTAAGACGTTAGAATCAAACCGGACCAAGACAACTTTCCCCATAAGTTCATCCCTTTGAAACTCACTAAGACGTCGCACGTGAGGAAGTGAATTAAAAAGGTTCACATCGTCTTCTTTTACCTATGAATAACACACAATTGACTTTCAACTTAAAGATTGCCACTTCTACATTAATCTCTTCTGTGGAAAAAATACAAATCTGTTCCACAATTACAGTAACTACTACAAACATGATGACTTTGGCTTTGGGAGTGTTTGGCATTGCATTTTAAAAGTGATCGTCTGATTATAGTGGTTTTAAGTTGCTGTTATAAGCTTTTAGTGTTTGACTATAGTGAAACTGATTCCTGTTTACCTAATGACTAATGCTAAATTATATGAAAATGCTAAAAAATCTCATCATGCCAAACAGCTGTTCATTAGCTGAGTATCATAACTTCAAACAGCATTAACACTAAGAGATAAACACTAAACTTAAAGGTAGAAGTATTTGAGACATTCAAGCAGGGAATTCCAAATTTCCAATGGATGGGGATGGAATAACCTGTTAGCACTAAGAGATGAAGTTAGAACCCATATATTTCATGTTTTGGGCAATGGTCAAAGTGTGTCTATGTGGTATGACAAATGGGAATGGTCCTCTATTAAGTTATACTCCCAACAGAGCTTCATATGAAGAAACGTTTGTAGATAACATTAGTGTTGCTGATATAATTGTGAACGGTGAATGGAAATGGCCTCTTGAATGTTATGATAGATTCCCAATTTAAAAGGAAATTACAGTTCCTCATCTTCATCCGTCTAAGATTGTTACAGACTTACAGTGCTTCCATTATCTTATGAGTATACAAAATTTCCTTTTACAACAAGACAAGTATGATTTGGTCTTACAGATAAAAGCCCAAAGGTTGACTGGCATCATGTTATATGGTTCTCTAAATTCAACCAAAGACATGCCTCATATGTTGGATGGCCATTCATTAAAGACTACTGACTCGGGATAGAATTTCGAAAAGGAAGCCTAATATGGATTTGAATTGTTCACTTTGCGAGGCTTGTGATGAGGAACCACTTATTCTTCTAGTGTGCATATAAACTTTAATGAGCTTTAATGGCCTGCGAGACAATCTAGATGATATAATCTGTTTTATGGCTGAAAGTCCTTTTAAAAAATAACATTTAGAGTATTGTCAATAGATTGGTGGTGGCAGATGCAGTCTATTATTGAGTGGCGGGAAAGAAATTGCAGATTGTTTAAGCAAGAATCAAGAATGGGAGATGTGCTGATTAATGCCATTGCTGCAAACATAAGACTTCGGGTTATAAGCTTTAAAGTTAAAAATGCAAGTTGCCGGAGTGTGGAACTTGAAATGGTGCAATAAGTCTTTTTTGGCAGTTTAACAAGTGTTCAGCATGGTCAAGTAATTTCATATAGTCTGCGTTTATAGTTTGTCATTGTTGGTGAATGGTTGTTGTATTGTTAGCTTTATTTGTTTCTCATTGTACTTCATGCGTCTCAAAGAGTATTCAAAAAGTAAATTGTTGACATTTTCCTGGTGCATGATGTAATAATTGTACTTTTCTAAATTGTGTAGATTATGAAATTGAACAATTAATTTGGGACGGAGGGAGCAAGTACAAATTCATGAGGTCTGCCCTTGAACTTAGATATTTGGATTTTCGCCTTTGATTTAAAACACTCTTCACAGTTTCACAAAAACAGCATAAACACTTCTAACACTTAATGTCAAACACCCCATTAACATTAGCAACGTGATTTATAACAAATTCACTTTCGGAAAACAGCGCATTAGACTGGGTGTAATATGGGGTTGGACAACGTGTCCTCCCCTCCCACCACGTGTCTTCAGTTATAACACCACCACGCGTGGTGGTGTGCTTTTGAGGTTGAATCGGTGGTGCAGACCGAGTTGTGAGACACACAAAACAAATCCAAATATTAATAATACGGATATTTGGTGGTGGTCGTCACTACACCAGTTTGATGGTGGAGTGAAACGCGGATGTTGTGGCGCTGAGTTGGCGGTGGTGATGGAGTGACCATTACACTTAGGCTAGAAGTAGTGGTCACCGAGCCTCACCGTCCACATCAGCGCCACCTTAGCGCCATCTCAGCTTTCTCTCTCCTCTCACCATACCTCACCAGTGTTTTGGTCACCACGCCTCACTTTTCATTAAAATACCCACTTTATATAAAATAAACCCCACTAAATATTTCACACACACTCACAAAACAAATAAAATATATTAAAAAACCAAATGGGGCCACTTTTTTTCTTCCTCACCTATGGTGACCGGGTCACCAATCTTCTCCTTTTTTCCATCACCTCACCCGTGAGGCTTGTTTGAATTTTTGGCCTTCGCCCGTGAGGAGGGCATGTCACGGAAGGGCTTCACCCCCCACTCCCTTTAGCCTTAGTGTAGACATTACAAGCCAAAGATATAACACTATTAACAAAATTTTGGGCAGCAAAAAAACCAGGAGTGTGGGCTTATGAGCTTATTCAGTTTCGGCTTATATTTCATAAGCCCAAAGTTTCAAGCTTATATGAGCTTATTATGACATACTAAACTTATATAAGCTAATAAGTCTCAAAATGAAGGCGAAAATCGAGCTTATGAAATATAAGCCAAAATCAAATACACAAATAAGCTCACAAATAACAAATTCACAATTGGAAAACAGTACGTATGACTGAAGTTAATTACCTTGTTTGAAATTAAACATCTTTCAGTTACGACATGATTTGAGTCCACCTCAGAACCATTAGCTGAAACTTAATTTTCACAATACAATAAGCAAATTAAATGCCTAATCAAAAAATATAAAGTAAACTGAAATAATAGCAAACCTTGTAATGAAGATCTAACTATTCTCTTCTTGTTAAATGTAACATGGCATCTGTTAGAATGTTGTGAGTTAGTACATGTGAAAAACATGAATGAATGTTTTGTGGGCCGACAATGATGTTGTATATCAAGAATCCTATTGCTCATGTTTTCCGGTAGGTTTTTTGAGATTGGTTTCCCGCGAATTATCGCTCGTCACAGGATGGAAACTGGGAAATGGGAAAAGAATCAAGAGTCAGATAAGAAATAAAATAGATTAAAGAGAGAATCTTTTATATAATGAACGAGTCGGCGCGTTGCGGCGGGCCTTACTTTTTTTCGAATCGGGTTTAAACAGTGAAAATGTGTCCGTGCGTTTCAACAGGGTTGACTTGTATTCAAAGTTTTTTTTATATTGTCTGCTTGTATGTTAGCGACATAAATGTTGAGTAAGTAAAAAAAACAAAGGGGCCCGTTGCGGCGGGGTATAATTTTTTTCGAATCGATTTCGAACGAATATTGAGTGGGAATGTGCCTGCGCGTTGCAACGGGTTGACTTGTATTCAAGGTTTTTTTTATATTGCTTATTTGTATGTTCTACGTTTTTACACTCGCGCCATAAATGTTGGCTAAGTACAAAAGAAAAAAAACTCAAATGGGCCGGCCCAAGTTGGGAGCCAAAAAACACTGTAACGACTGTTGCTTGCTCTAGCTTCATTAAAATTAATTTGGGCCGGTGTTGGGCAAAGTAAGCCCACGACGCAATACGGCGTCGTTTTGAACCTCAAATGTGTAATATAGTTATTTGCCGCTATATGTCGTTGATTTGTACGAATATTCTTCTAGTCTTACAAAATCCATCTACGTATTTTTTTGCTGAAATTTCAATCAAGATTGGTTCTAACGAACCATTTTGCATATTTAAGTCCACTTATTTCCTACCAAACCCTTTCACACTATTCTATCAAGTGCAGACACACGTTATATCTATATCTATACTATTATATAAAGCATTTATAATGCGAGACCCATTAAAAATTAAGATAAAGAAGTGTAATCTTGACCATCCATCTCATTTTAAGGAACCACTTCATAAAGTGACATGTGTCACATTTTGATTAAAAAAACACATTTATTTTCAAATTGAAATATCTTTTTATCAATTTAATTTTATTATGATCTAATTTCATCATATTTTTTTAAAATTTTATGCTCTTTAATTTAACATCAATTTTGATATATTTTTATAATTTTGTTTTTTACATTTTTAGTGGGTTTATTTTATGTTGATTTATATTTTTTACAACTTTAACCTTAATTAAATATAAACTTGATACATTAAAACTATATACTTTCGAAGAGAGTGTTGTCTTTTTACATGCGAGAATGATGGTGTTAATATGGTGTTCCGGGAAAGCTACGGGAAACCCAAACGAACACATACAACGAACACATACATTCAAAGTGTTGTGAAACGAAATTACTAAGCGGATAGGAAATTGCGTAAAGAGTTGAGTTAGTAAATTTTTTATTGCCGCCGCTATGCGCGGGTAACCAACTAGTTTAAGAAAATATATAAAGCATTTACAATGTATGTTCCATCAAAAATTAAGATAAGGATGTGCAATCTTGACCATCCATTTTATTTTAGAAAATAACATCATAGAGTGACATGTGTCACTTCTTAATAAAAAAATCACTTTTATTTTCAATTTGACATATCTTTTTATCTATTTATTTTATTTATGATTTAATTTCACCGTATTTTCTAAAATTTCGTGATCTTTAATTCAACATCCATTTTGATATATTTTTATAAATTTTTAGCTTTTCATATTTTTTGTGGGTTTATTTTAAAATTTTTAACAACTTTAACTTTAATTTGAATACAAACTTCATTCGTAAAAGATATATACTGTTAGCCTCAAAATATTGAGTCGAACAATGAAAGTTCATTCATAATTATATTAGGTCTCGGTCACTAAATTAATATACGTTGTATTAGGCTAGACGGGTAAACGGGCTCTTATTTGTAATCTAATCGGTCACGTGTATCGGGCGAAAGCCCAAGTAAACCCGAGCCCGACCCGTAGAATTACTAAAGGCATGCAAGCCTTTTAGTCTTCACTATAAATACCCCTCTCCAAGGAAGGAGAGGGTGTTGGTTCATTTGTAAGAATTTCATTTGCAAGTAAATTAACCATTTTCTCTCTCTCTTGTTTCTCTCTCTAAACTTCTTCCATTTTCCTTCTCCTTTCTTCTTGAATTCGAGGTACATGCAATGAAGTGAAGTGATTAAGGGTTACCGACATTTGGTATCAGAGCCTCGGGTGTTTAGTGTTTGATTTGTGGTTTAAAAATCAAAATTCGTGTCTTTTTTTTTGTTTTTTTTGGTTCGAACAAGAAAAAACAAGAAAAACCATGGTTTGATTTATATTTTCGTGGTTAAGTTGTTAAATCTTTGTACTTTCATGACTAGAACAAGTTCTTACATCTATCTTCGTAGTTCTATAGCTTAGTTCATGAATAAATGGGTAAAATCGAGCTAGTTTGAAGTTTATTCGTCATTGCGTTTTGACAAAGTTCTTGGTTGCGTTTTGAGAATAGAGACAAACTAGTACTGTACTTGAAAGTAAAATTTGTACTTGTTGCCTTTTGGTCAAAACTTATTGCGTTTTGGTCAAAACTCGTTGCGTTTTGATTTAAAACTCGTTGCGTTTTGATTAAGAAAAGTGATTGCGTTTTGATAAAAAATAGTTGCGTTTTGACTAAAGTCATTGCGTTTTGTCCATTGAAAACCCATGTTTTGAAACTTTACCGCGAAGGTCGATCCGCGCATCAGGTGGTATTTGACCGAATTTAGGAATATATATTAATCACCGTTTAATCAAAAACATCACATCAAGACAAACAAACTCCATGGACTAAATACGAGGACTTTGGAATTTAATTCGGACTACAAGAACATAATCAACAAATTTTAACAACAACAATTAACTTTTCACGGTTTTCTCTCGATTTTGTAAAATCTCACGAAAGAACTCAATTTCTCGGTTTAAATCTTTGACTTGTAAAATCCCGTGGAAATTAATTACTTTCAATTAAAACCACAATCCATTCAACACTTAATAACACTTAAGATCCTTCAATCATTTTTCACTTCATAATTCGTCAATCATTCATCATGACAACTCCAATTGTAACTTCCACAACCGACAGTCAAATGCATAACAATATAATGGCAGCAGGTTCAAGGGATCGTCCACCAATGCTTGCAACAGGACGATATGCACAATGGCGATCACGGTTCTTACGATACATTGATACAAGACCAAATGGTGATGCCTTACGGAAGTGCATTCTTAAAGGTCCTTACACTCCAACGATTGTCACAACACCAGCTGTTCCTGCAACAGAGGATTCTCCAGCAGTTCCTGAACAAACAACAGTCGAGACTGTTACGAATATGACTCCTGAGAACAGAGCTCATTTTGAATCAGAAAAAGAAGCGATTCATTTGATATTGACTGGAATTGGAGATGAAATATACTCAACTGTTGATGCATGTCAGACAGCTCAAGAAATGTGGGAAGCCATCGAAAGGCTACAACAAGGTGAATCACTCAATATTCAAGATGTCAAGACAAACTTATTTTGGGAGTTTGGTCAATTCACCTCTCACGATGGAGAAACAATTGAGTCTTACTACACAAGATTCTACAAAATGATGAATGAAATGATCAGAAACAATTTGACAGTTGCAACGATGCAAGTCAATGTTCAATTTCTTCAACAACTTCAACCAGAATGGTCAAGATTTGTCACAATTGTGAAGCAACAACACAAGTTGGATGAAGTTTCATACCATAAGCTCTTTGACATTCTGAAACAATACCAAAAGGAAGTTAATGAACTCCGTGCTGAAAGAATGGCCAAGAATGCTAACCCATTAGCACTTGTTGCTACTGCTCAAACACTTCAAGACCCTTATTACCAAACATCAAAACCTCACAAATCATATGCACCAACATCAAAAGCTTCACTTCCAACCAGATCTCATGCAACTACAAGATACAAAGGCAAAGAGATAGCCAAACCAATCACACCACCATCTGAGTCAGCTTCTGAAGAAGACAGTGATCCTGAACAAGCTCAGAAGGATAAAGACATGCAGAAAAATTTGGCTCTCATTGTAAAGTACTTCAAGAAACTCTACAAACCTACCAACAACAACCTCAGAACTTCCTCAAACACTAGAAACAAGAATGTGGATACTACTCCAAGGCACAAGAATGACAATCAGACTGGACCGTTTGGGAATCAGAGGGCAGTGAATGTTGTTGGGGCTAGGGAAACTGTAGGTGGTCCAGTGGTGCAACAGTCTAGGATACAGTGTTTTAACTGCAAGGAATTTGGTCATTATGCTAAGGAATACAGAAAGCCAAAACGGGTTAAAGACTTCACGTATCACAAGGAAAAGATGTTGTTATGTAAACAAGCTGAGAAAGGTGTTCAACTTCAAGCAGAGCAATCTGACTGGCTAGCAGACACGGATGAAGAGATTGATGAACAAGAATTGGAAGCACATTACAGTTACATGGCCAAAATACAGGAAGTTACTAATGCAGACTCAGGCACTGACGCTGAGCCATTGGAACAGGTACATTACGATACTGATAATAATGTGTTTGCCAATGACTTACAACATTTTGAGCAATCTGAATCCATTCATAACGCATGTGTAGTGGAAACGGGTGATAGTAATGTCATTCTTGACTCACCGGATATGTGTGATAATGATATTCAGAATGACCAACATGATGTAGAATGTGATGATGAGCGTGTTGCACTTGCTAATTTAAAGCTTGACGTCGATGACAATAAAAAGATTCAAAAGCAATTAAAGAAAGCAAATGCAACATTGACTCAAGAGTTAACTAAATGCAAATCTATTCTTGCGGAAACTAGTAGAACTCTAGGATAATCTAATAGCATCCGGGATAGTTGTTTAGTTGCACTTCAAAACAAACAGACTGAGTTTGAGA
>BQNB010042301.1:0-13782 GCA_026074375.1 Tanacetum coccineum | reverse complement strand
TGTCAGAATAACATAGTTATAATTTCAGATTTACTATAGCTCACTTTTCAGATTCAACTCAGATCCGTTTACTCACTAAGTTATCAAGACTTACCGTTCTCAATTTCATGTTTTGCAGGTGAGGTTATTCAGATGTTGGGGCTTGTAGATTGAGGAGGTGATATGAGGAACGGCAATGCTCGCGTTTATAGGTGACGGGCATCTCAACCATTTCTTTGTTATTCAGCTTGTTAACGCCCCAAATTATTATAGATATAAGTCTGTTAAAGTCACATTTGTATTAGTCAAGTTTTAGCATCAAGTTGAATGATTTAGAACATGTTATTTCATTACGGGTCAAAACATGGGTGTTTGGGTTAACACCCGCACTCGTAGTATTTACGCTTCGATTATGAAACTCATGTACAATATTTATGTATTATGTTAATGAAACAAATTTGATATTTTCCAGAAATGTTCTAGCGCAGTTTTACATATACGCATTATTTTATATTAAAAAAAAAGCAGTACGTGTTAGGGCGTTTCAGATACCTTACTTACTTGGTCTCCTAAAATACACGACACATATGCCTCGTTCGAGTGGTGAAGTTGAATATCAAAATGTGGCTTTATATATTGTGAATTTGTGATAAAGTGATCAGTCAATGTTATGGCTCACTATAAGCCTAGTCCATTATGTTTACTTAGAGTGTGTTTATTTTATTAAAATATTTTGGGTATGAATGTGACTGTCATATCTTATTGCTAAAAAGTGACTTTGAAGTTTGAATCTGAATGCAATAATGTTGTTTTTTTTAATTATATATATACTTTTATCGTATTCTTCTAATTAACAATCCTAGTTTTTTTAAATATCTTTTAAACTAATCACTCCTCAAATCAAGCATTGATGCATATTCGTGAGTAACTGAACAAGAGTTTGCCTACTTGATTTATATAAATTCATACATTCTGAGCAAGAGTAAAGTTGCAACTGTGTTTGGATGGTGTTTGGATACTTGAAGATGGAATATTGAAGCTAATAAGGTTTCTAAAGACTTTTGTCGAAGAAAATTTATCTTATTTCGCTTTCATTTATTTTCGTTAAGTTCAGAAACCTTTTTGTTTTCTTATTGATGTGAGACTTTTTGATGTGTTAATTTTATTTAAAAATTTTAGCAAAGCATTTCCATCGTCCCATGCTGGCCTTTTTTCTTATATCGCAGAAGCCAAAATATTGACATTGACTAACTCATCTTTGGAGGTATGTTTAAATATCTATCTAAAGCTTATAAAAAGTTTATTTGATATATATTGTAACATGCTATTGTTAATTATAAGAAAACATGAAATGACCTTTAAGTAGTCTTTAGTAGGTTGTGGGATTCCTTGTAAACTCAACCTCTTTGTGTTGCTTTTTTATACGTTTTTGCCGGCTTTTAGTAGCCCTTGATGACCTTTAAGTCGTCTTTATGTGTTCCTCGAAAGGTGTCTGCTTCGGAACATGAAGCTGCAATGGTGAATATTCACTATTTGACTGTGGTTATTACCTTCTTGTTTGATCATATACTGTCATGACCATGTTACGTTTCTTGTCATTGTGAATAACCTCCAACCAGCAAGATCTTTGCATCTTGAACGAGATAAATCAGTTATGTTGTGAATAACTTGCAAATACAGTATTGCCTAATTGTTAAAAACCTTATAATTTCTATGGCTGGCTGTTAGTAGTATTTGTATAAACGATTGATCTGTGTACGCATAGTCATAGGTGCATATGGTTTCATGAGTCTGTAGCATATGTATATGACATTGTGCGTATTTTGTGGCAGGAGACAAATGAGAAGGGTTTAAAAGAACCTGCCAACAAAAAAAGCTAAAGCTGGAGGAGGTAGAAAAAAGAAATAGGTCAGTTTGTGAAGCCCTGGCCCTCCATTTGTCTATACTTCTTGTCCGTCCTGCAACGTTTGGAAAAACTGCAGTGAGCTGTTTTAAGAGTTAACGCTTCTTATCTGTACTTGTAGGTGTTACTACTTCTTGGGCAGTACGCTGCAGATGTGTGGCTCGTCTAACTTCCAGAGTTTTATAATTTTATCATGTGATGTTAAGTTGTTAAGTGTCTGATATTATTTTGTTCTGCAATTAGTTTATCATGTATTTTTCACTAAAACAATCGACTTAAAGCACATCTGGCACCAGTTTTCTTTGTGTAACGTTTACTGTGCTGTTCTTGTTTCTCCGCGCTTTTATATTGTAGTTATTGACGATCAGGGTATGATGTTATGTCTGTTCATTTTTCTCAGTCTCGCCTTTTATCATTTTAGTTATTTTTGACAGGGGATCGGAGGTTTGATGTTATTTAACTTTCAGTGAATTGTGGTTATTGTATTTCTCTAATGATTTTTGTTATAAGGCCTTTTTTAATGCCACGATGATTAAAATTGCAAAATTGATTATCGTTCCTTCTATAATTGCAATGGTCGTATTATCAAGTTATTGTTCCAGTTAAGATACTTGGAAGTCGTGATTATGTAAATTTCGTAAACTATAGAAGCTTGAAGTACTCAGATAGGGAGTTAAAGAGATTATTTCCTAGGTGTTAAAGTTTAGCTATACTGATGTTTGAAACTTCGCTTAGAAGGAAAAAATGTACATTGAAAGTCTATACTAATTACGGAACATATAAAACAAAAAGTCCTCATTGAGAAATGTGTGTATTAAAAAAAGGACGGTTTTATTAATTTGGTGGCCAAAATCTATAGTAACACGCTAATAAACCAAAAAATATATGTAGCATCATATTGGAGGATATGGCTATGGGCAACACGAGGGCCTTTTCAGCGTGGTCTACAGCAAGGTCTCAAGTCGACATTTCTCTATTATCTGTATATCAACATTAACAAATGCTATTTTAATCACAATGTATAGCCACTAAGTTGATTAGAAAGGGGTATGAAGGTTGACACATGATTAGCAATTCATTTCTCTTGCTTTTGCGATACTCTATTACATTTGGCCTGTTTCGACTTTGGACCGTGACTTCGACACAAGTGGTTTGAGATCGTGTTTGTGAAATATCCTACAGCATAATGTATCTATCGCCAAGGATTCCACAGGTGTTATGATCACATCGTTCACCGATAAAGAAGTCATTACCATGATATACACTATTTCTTTACAGGTTGGCTTGAGGATTGAGTAAAATAGCTGAAAAAAAACAAACTCAGTTATTTCTGTTCACCTGCCACTCAGGAAGTGACACCAGAACCCACTGAAGGTTTTCAGCAATAAGCAGACTTCCAAAACAGGCATAACGCTTAAAATGTCCTGGATCTAGGTATGAGGGAGAAATACATATATATATTAGCCCATTTATTTTAGGTTGTTTACCTATTGTTGTTTGTTACTTACACTTAGGTTTTGTATTAATTCCATTGTCGTGTTAATTGTGTGAAGTATACTAGGGTGGTTTTTTTATTTTTTCCTTTTCTTATTCGAGTTTTTTATTTTGTCTGCCACAACAAGTCACTGTAGTACATAAAATTGGAAAATTCTTTTCATTATAAATGATGGTGCATACTACCTTGTCTTTTACCGTTTTCTAAGTGTTCACAACTCGTTTCTACTTTTTGCTTTAATTTTAAGATAATTATTATACTATGTTGAAAAATTATTCTTTTAAGTCATTGTACGTTTAAAGTGATAAACGATCTTTTGACCACATTATCTCCATGTAAGCAATATACTCTAATCTACTTCAGATTCCATCTTTATGCACTTTACAAGTCAATTTCAATGATAGATCAGTTTAGGACTTTCAATTGTCTTCTTTTTTAGTATTAAACACACTTTTGTTAAATGTGCTCTTTTTCTCTTACCTCCTAGGCTTTTAACGTTATTTTTTCTCCACTGGTTTAATTTAAGATGCGTATAAATGTTATTTTCTGTACATAATTTTGTGTTAAACTATTTAGTTGTTGATTAGTGGTGATATAAAGACAGACACAACAATTAGTTTCGCTGTTCCCTGGCTTTGGTATAAAGGGTGTAACATTTGTGAGGTGGTGATGGCTTGTTGTACCCAGCGCGCACGTATGCAGTTGGAGGTGGTAGTTGTTCCGTGGTTGAGCTGTATGAACGTGGTGATTTTCTAAAATGCCACTTGGCCGGTCAGTGGTACTTTAGTGAGGATTCGTGTTTATGAAGAGAGGTATGGACTATAATCTATTGTCACTATATTTGTCTTTAACTTTAAATCTTTAATTGGGATGTCCCACATCATATATTGCTTTTGGACCTACCGGTCAGCCACATTTTGCTGCCCAGATTTTGACGCACAAGGAGATGAGAATAGGTTGTTGAGTGCTCTCTAATAAAATAGTGTTGGTTGCAGCCTAGGATGTGGTTTGGAGAATGTAGAAGAAAAATGTAGTTTAGAGTACCCTCAATAGTTGTTAGTCTTTTTATTCATTTAGTTATAGTGATTTGAGAGAGTGAAAAAAAAAACGCCACTACTAATTATCTTTTCAAAATCAATCGCGAATCGATGGTTTATATTGTATCTCTAATATATGACCTATTCTTATGTCACAATAAGATGTACCGCAATATTATTTTATCCAGATTATTTACTGTTATTAGTGTAGTCACCCCGGAGCACGTTTATAATGCTTGTTAAGATAGTTATAATATATAAAACTAGTAAGTTCATTAAAAAACAGAGAATCAAGGAACAGAAACCTAATGTATTGCAGAAATGATTCACCTGATATAGAAAAAGAGTTGTTCTTTTTGCTTTTACTCAATGTCCAAGCTTTTTTATGGGTTTAACAACCATATTTGGATCCTTCTATCCTCCAGCAGTTTATCCCAATATAGCGAGACGTCCTTTTCTTCGAGCCTACTGATCATAATCCAGATCGAGTCGCAATAATGATTTTATGATTTTATGGTTAGTGGATTCTTACCATTCTTCCTTATTAAAAACGTATATCGCATTACTAATCAACTTTTAGTGCTTAGAAGAGAAAAAAGCGACCTTTCCCCAGTTGCATGAATCTCGTGTTTTTATTAAAGCCTCTCTGCTTCTTTTGGTATTTGTTCTTTAAAAGCATGTGCAATCTCCTTGCATGATTTGTCGCATTTTCTCAGAACACTCAACTTGTGTATCTCCTTTTTCTGACAGAATGTTCGACTATACACAATTAGAGAATAAATTTTCTATGCGCTACGTAAGAATCTTTACATGTAAGTATATTAATGGTAACAGGTAGGACTCTGTTGTCTCGGGCAAGTCAGAGCTATATTAAGGTTGCTTTTTGCAGATCGTCACCGCAATGTGTGGCTGATGAGGGCCTGATCAGATGAAATTGGGCACTAATTTAGTGATATGATATATCCACTGGACAAAACGGAGTTATAGGTTCTATACGCTCTCATAAATAACATTTAACTATGAAAAATTGATAAAGATAACTAATAGAGCGTTTCTGGCATGTCTGTGCTCGCGTTTTGTTGAAGTTGTTTTATGTAGATCTACTCTGTAGAATATTTCCATATTCAGACTAAAAACTGGTCTATTTTTTGATGTGTTCCTGCAATTTGATGTTTCCTTATTCTATGTTATGGTTAACATATATTTTTCTTAATAATCGTCACTGCAGAATAATAATCAGTTTTAGTTTTAATCGTTTTTAATGGTACTTAAACTTCGACACAAACGGTGTCAAAGTACCACCGTGTCTTGTACAAGGTATATACAAGTTATCGATGTAACACTCAAACCATTGTAGAGTATAGCGACTTATTTTAAACTTGACGAGACATTATATAGTGCTAGCATTCATCTTTATAGATAGGAATCAATGTTTATGAATAAATGTCCTCTATGGGTCGTATGACGCTTCCATTAAAATCCTCTAAATAATATATTCTCGATTCAAAAGCAGCAGAAGCCATGAGTTGTATGTGAAGAGAGCAAACCGCGTCTGTATATGGGCCCTTGAACTTATTATGCTTAATTAGTGATAGGTCTATTTCATTTTTATTATGCGATTTTTAACAAACCGACGATACTTATAAGTGATAGTTATAGACATATGTACCTATTTACATTGGTTAATTGTTGGGCACAGCCCATTATGCAGGTAAAACTTGCCATCACAAACCCATGACCTTAAAATGCATAGTAGTATTGTTTTAGCTATTGAAGGGAAAAAAGTAAAACAGTAATAACAGCATATGCGGTTTCCTATCTGTTCATTTTAAAACACACAATAAGAAGTAGAAAATATTATTTTGCAACATGGTTGCACAGAGGTGAAAGCAATGATGAATGTGCAATAATGTTAGGGTATTCACGAGAAACGAAGTTCAAGTTGTTTTTTCCGTGTTCTAATTATGTTCCTAAAAAATAATCAAACCATAGTTTGATGAACTAACCAAATTAATATTATGTTGAAAGTAAGGTCAGCTGATGTTTAAAGGCTTGTCAACATTATTCATCGTATTTTACGTTTGTTTGTGTGGTTATCCAATGGTCTGAAAATTACCAAATTCATGTTCTATATTGGACTGACAGATTCTTCTTTCCTATACTGCTACAATCACGTGTTTACTATTTGTGCAAAAAAACTAGTTAAAGAACTTCTTTTACTTGACGGATTGTTTATAGAAGCAGATGTGATATCAGGAGAGACTGACGCATCTATGTATGAATCTTAAACTGATTTGTTAGACACTACTTGCCATGTTACATGATCCGCTATTTGCCTAAGTTTTGCAATAAATGCTAGTTGTATTATTACAAAAAAAAGCAGATACAATGTGGTCCATTGTAAAATAGAACATCTACTGCAAAGCTGTGCAATGCCTCAGTAATATCCTACGGTGGTGATAAAATAAGGATTGAGCATTGACACATAATCCTAGTCTCTAACTTACAGGAAGACAAAATCGCAGCAGATTTATTCATGTGCACAAAGAATCCACATGAGACGCACAAACTTTAGAATTAAAAGAAAAAAAACAGCATATATAGGACACAAATCTAATAACAACCCGGATGAAAACTTAGTTGTTATTCTCCTTCACTTTCAAACTGGAAATCTTTTTTTAGTAGAGTTGAACTATTTATTGGACAAGTAAAAGTCATCTCAAAAAAACCTTCCTGTAACCGCAAAACACCACCAATGTAAATACATAAAAACAAACAATTCTCATTAAATGTCAAAGATGAATTCATCTCCTTGTATCTTCGACTTATAATTGATACATGAGCATCAAAAAGTATTGGTTATCTAAACGTGTTAACTAACAGCTAAGTTTACGCAAATGAAATTACCATATGATTTTTTTTAACCCCCTGGGAAGATACGACGATGCATCTCCTTACTCAAAAGTATAACTAGCTCTAATTCAACTCTTCACAAACTTCTATACACAGCAAATCACTACCCATCAGAATCAATAGTCCCAAAAATAAACTTAAAATTCATTATCAATGATACAAAAATATTTGGTTCTTATAATGACGTGGAGAGAGGGCTGATATTAACTAAACTCACTTTTTATGGACTTGTGAGCTTTTTACAATTTAATGATAAAAATAAGGCTATTATCTATTGATGGGTAAATGAGCGGCTAGAAGGGTTAGTTTGTTTAAGACTATATTTCGTGGGCTTATGTAAAAATTTAAATGCCGAATCACATAAATTGTTCTTCATAAGCCACAAAAACTAGCTTTTTGGTTGTTTGTTTTAAGCTTGTTTCTGGGGGTTTTTACAGAATTATTAGGAGGTGATTCCGGTGGCTTATATTTATCATATGACAGCTTTTTTTCAGGATTACTTTGAAAAATTTAGTGGTCGGAGTTATATGTGTTTATCATGTCTTTTTTATTTTAAAACTCTTACATAAGTTTTTTTCAAAATCAAGCACGGAGAATGTGGGAAAAAAAAGTTGGCTTAATGATAGTTAAGCCGAAACCAAATAAGTCTCGTAAGCCCAAAATACGCTTTAAACAAACATCCAGGGTGTGTTTTGATTACTTAATTTGTATGTAGGTTTTGTTTGTCGGTGGTAAGTGGATGGGGTCTGGGTTGTTTAATTTCAACCCCGTTTTTATTTTCTTTTTTTTACAGCAGTGTTATTCGTTCTCGCTTTGGTGTTGGCTATATTCTGTAATAAAATAAAAAAGGTCAATAAGCTCACTTTTGCATGGCTTAATTTAGGAACTGTTCAAAATTGAGGCTTCGTGGCACTTCAAGGCCATAAGCTAAAGTATATATAAAGCCCTAAAAATTGAGCTTATACTGGGGGTTTTCTATTGATTTTAGGACTACCAATAAAGTCCTCAAATAAGCTAATCACTAAACACCCCAACTCAAACATCCAATATAAGAGTATAGGCTGAACATGTCTTCAACTCTAAAAACCAATCATCATAATCCAACAAAAGATTAAATACGATGAAATTATAATGATTGAATCTTTTATACCATTGATTTAAGTTCTTTTCGGTTCTTCAAGGCTTCCTTGTTATTCAGAAGATAGCAATAAAAGAATGAATGCAATGTTTACATATTGGATATTCTAAGCTAAAGCTTTT
The DNA here is from genome assembly GCA_026074375.1 of Tanacetum coccineum. Taxonomy (NCBI): domain Eukaryota; kingdom Viridiplantae; phylum Streptophyta; class Magnoliopsida; order Asterales; family Asteraceae; genus Tanacetum; species Tanacetum coccineum. Next base: position 5,195 of record BQNB010042301.1, on the reverse strand, counting down.
AATATTGGAATTCAAAGCTAAAGCTCTTTGTCTCAAAGAAGCTTCTTCTTGTGAGTTTCTTGAAATCAAAGTGGCTGCTGATTCTTGCAGCTCTTTACTTTGGTCCAAGATTCTTGATACTTCTTCTGCAGTGTTTCTTTCTGATGAGTTATCACCCATTTGAAAGAAATGGGTCGATCTAGAATATACAAAGTGGTGATGAATGTGGAGGCAAATGATGGGTTTTGCGGTGAGTGAAGGGTGGTTTATGGTGGTGAATCTAGAGCACACAAAGTGGTGGTGACGATGATGATGATGAGTGAAAGTGGCCTTTTTTAGATTTTAGTTGTTATTTATACTACAGTAGTTACCAGTATATATAGAGAGAATTGCAAAATGATCTACGTGGTCCGGCAAGATTGCAGATTTTGTCCGTCGAATTTCGAAATTACAAAAACAGTCCGTAGTTTAAATGTTTGGTTTTACTTTTGGTCCTTGGTCGAACTAAAATGACTAAAATACCCCTCTTAACGGATGGTTTTTGTAAAAGACAAGGGTATTGTTTTAGTCATTTTGTTTTCGACTCAGGTACCAAAAAGTGAAACCAATACCTATAAAAGTTTTTCGGTTTCTTTTGCAATTTCGAAATTCGATGGATCTAATCATGCAATTTTTTGCCAACTCACCAAAAACCATTTTTTTGCAATTTATTATATAAAAAAATAGAAATAAATAATCAATTTTTATTATGTAGTGTGTTTTTTTCCTTAGTTAATTAATATTGTAAGCAGTTAATTTTTAAGACGATTATCTTTTAAATTTTTTTGAAATCCAGTGCAGGGTGAACTTCTGTTTGTGTAACAACAAAATGATTAATATATTCTCCATTAGATTTGAATCCCTCCGGCCTCTCTTCTTGGATAGATAGATACTGTATCAGTTGAATAGTTTTGTATGGTACTCAAGTAATGTTCATTTATTTATTTTTGTTGTTTTTAAAGGTGTGGATAATTATGCGATGTTAATAAAGTACTTTATAATTCTTTTAAAAATTTAGTAAATTGCTTTTATGACGTTTAAATTGTGAAGATTTGTAATTCAAGATTCTTTTATTGTGAATCACCATAGTTTATATTTGGTGATGTGTTTTTTTTTTAGGTTTTTTCTTAATTTATATTAGTTTTGTCGATAGTTATTTAAAGGCAAATTCGTTAAACACTTCAATCAACTTTAGGGGAAAGCATTAGTTATATAAGCATGTTTCTCATGTTAGGAGATATTTTAGTTATTTTCATTTAACAATGGTAAAAAGGACCCTTCACCTCATATCTCATGTTTATATATACCTATGAGATCTTTTTTAATTTATGCAATTAAATTTTGATTAATATCTATTATTCAAATGTAGATATTTTACAAACCTTTTTTTGTTTTGTGCAAAAAAACTTTCTAAAACTTTTATTTATATTAAAAGTTTCATTTTATTGTAAGGGTGTGTTGTGTGTGAAAAATGAATGATTAAACATTCTACTTAATCTTAATAAAGATGGATGACATGTTTCAATAGCTTTTCGGAGGGTTCTGCGTTTTTTTGGTTTAAAGTATTTGAAATAAGCGGATATGACTTGTTGTTCGCAATAATAATTGATTGGTTAATAGGGTTTTATATACTTTGCTTTGTAATAAAAATAGTATTTTTTCAAAACACACACAATATAGTCAGTTATTGGTATATTATGAAACTCAGCCAAGCATGGTTGGGTTTAAAAACCATTCTCATTTTTATTACATAATGGATTCCGCTTTTTTAACTACACAAACCACTCACCGCTCTTATGGTTTTTTTAGCGTACTTTTAGAATTACTGTACATGTCATGATTCTAAATTTTATGTATCGCGATTTAAATGGGTATTTTGAATAAATGTGTTTGTCAGGGATATTTTGAGACAACACAAGTTCCAACCGGTTACTGCAAAATTTTTCGCCCATTTCTTTGCAAATGTTTCATCAAATGGAGTACATCAATATTACTTGTTGCATGGGTCCTTTTCTGTTTATTAAGGTTTAAAACATATAGCTAGCCATTTTGGACTATGCCATTGCCATTATCAATATGAGTGCAAATATTGGTTGCATCAAAAACCTTCATTACGAAGAATCAAGAATCCAGATATACCAAACTGAACAACAATGTGGCATAGAAGTCAATCAAATCGTTTTCTTAATATACTTTTAGCGATTACAAACAAAAACTCAATAATATTCGACCTCCACTTTTTTGTAAAGTTGAAGGCAATTTTGTACAAGTTTCGTGCCATCAGAGATGCATTGTTAACAGGAACGTAAAATCTTTATACGCGTTTTCAAGAATATAGACAATTGGACATTGAGTTATCGATCGGTATAATTGAACTTGATAGCAAGATTTACATATATTTATAAGAAAAATCATTTCTTTCTAATAGTTCATCTCTACAACCTCCAATAAATTATTCTCAATCAAACTTTATTTTCTAAACAAAATGCACCAACGTTTTGGGGTCAATTAAACAAAAACTGGTTTGCTTTGATTGAATTCAGTTTTCCTATATATTTTTCAGTTGATATGGTAGTTGATACTTTCTATTTTTATTCATCATTATACAATCTAGTTAGGTGAGACTTTAATATGTTGTACTAGTAGTTGAAACTATTTGTGCATGTCTAACCATCGAGTAGTGATAGACAAACCTAATATAGATGTTTAAACTCATGTCTAATTCATTATATTAACAAATTGACATATCACTCATCTATTTTCTCACTTTAAATCTTCACCTTTGATTTTTCCATTTGTCATCATCTAATATCAATCATGTTTTTTTTCTTTTAGTCATGCATTTTAAGCATAACAATCATTTTCCGCAATTATTTATATATGAAACCAAAGTGCACAAGTAGACACTTTTTTTAAGTATCTTTGCTCGGATAGATATTATGAGATGGTGAAAAGGATTATAAATTTTGCGGAATGTAGTGTGTAAGTTTCACATAAATATTTAGGGGAATTTCATATATACCTAATGAAACTTCATAAATTACATATTTCCTCAAAACACAAGTTTTCAATGTATAATGTACAATGAAATTGAAGCATGTTTGGGGAAATATGTAAATATTGAAGTTTTTTCGGGGATACATGTAAATGCCCCTAAATATTTTTAACTTTGTGTTAAAATGATTTATGTAAACTTAAAATACGAAAAAGATAATATGATTGAATTTTAAGCGAAAAGTAAAGAATAATTTTGTAAAATTAAAAAAAAAAACAGAAAAAAATAGAGTATATCAAGGGGTGCAAACGAGCTAAGCTTTTATCAAGCAACTCGAGCTCGAGTTCAAGCGCGACAATAAACTGGCTCGAAACATATAATGAGCCAATCTCGAGCTTTTGATAGCTCGGCTCGAGCGCTCAACGAGCTTTTCGAGCCTTAGAATAAATATATTTTCATATTTTTTTATATAAGTAAATAAGGGCTGATTTAAATATTAACTTAATTGTAAGGACTAACTTCATAAAGGATTAAATATTATATTCTAGAAGTATCATACAGTTCTATAATTCTATCTTTCATAAGTGATTTGTCCTTATTTTGTGTGGTAATAAAATGGTATAGTCACTCGTTTTATGTAAAAGTCATTTGTGTTAGTTTTCGTCGTATGCTAAAGTCATGTTATGTAAATGTCACTTGCATGTGATAGCTTTTGTAGTGGCGTGTAAGCCTTAGTGATATGTTTGTTTCATATATATAATTTCGAGCTTTTCATGCTATGCTCGAATCCTAATCGAGCCGAGCTCAAGCCTTAATGGTTAAAGCTTGACGAGCAATCGAGCCGAGTTCGAGTCAGCCTTTGGTTTTTCGAGCCGAGCTCAAGCCTTGTTGAGCTCAGGCTTGGCTCGGCTCGATTACACCCTAAGAAAATTTAAGACTTAGCGACGGGTTACGTAAATTAAGGTAGGGATTACATTTTGGACTTAGGGATGGTTTTAGTAAACCCTTTTTCATGTCAAAAAAATCTATAGAGATCTAGAGGCTACACAAAACTAAATCTAGAAAACACCTTTTTTGAAAAAGATGAGCTAGTTTTGAAAATTTCTAAGGGTAAAGTGTAACCGACTAATGATGTTCATTCTATAAAACAAACTCAAGGCCATCATATATATAGGGTTTTTTTTGTGTCGAAGTCTTACGTATATTCTGTCAAGGTATTTTTGTTCCCTTTTATATTTGTTATTGTACTTAATTATTTGTGCTCTTGTAGTGTTTGATTCTCATATGTTAATATTATGATCCTTTCCATTGTCTTAATGATTGACTTGAGTCGATTTTGTTACTTGCTGTGGTTTGAGATTGCAATTTAGTATAAAGATTTGGATGTGTTTTCCGACCTTTTGGCCGACCAATCTATAAAGTTTGAGTCCACCGTCATATATACACAAACAAGTTGTGTATACTAGAATGCATTTATGTAAGAAAAAACTCAAGTTTTTTCTAAATGCACCCGTCAAAAAAAATTGTGCTTATGGTCTTGCTTAGTTTAGTCTTTCGTAAATGTAGCTCGCGTCATTGTTTTGTGTTGTTTCCATCCCTGAAACCAATTAAAGCTATCCCTTATATTGATGTTGGCGTGGCCATATGAGGGTAGATTGTTTGCACGAAACAGAAAGTGAACTTGAGACCTCCCACGTTTTAGTAACAAGCCTATTAGTTATAAAGATATATGTTGTATATAAATTGTTAAGTGATTTATATTACAATTGAATTTAGCGATCTTGATGAGATTATAGTTAGACTTCAAAGATGCGAACATTGCACCATGTATATGAATAGCTTATGCTTATGATACGTGCATATCAATTTGATGATTTGAAGCAAAACCTTATGTAATCAACAGATTTTAATGTGGGAGATATGAAATTTCTTTCTTGCACACTTTGATTTTCAAGTTTTATTTACATATAGATATTTGCTGCATGTTCTAGGATTTTTCTGTTTCTATGTTTTTAGTAATATTTCGTTGAATTTCGTCTTTGATTTTTATGTTTGGATCATTGCAGATGTATATCTTGGTTGAGACACCTAGGGGTAAGACAGTCAGTTTGAAAGTTGAGGGGAAGGACACATTCGACACTGTCAATGCAAAGATCCGAGCCATGAAAGGGGTTCTCCCTGA
>BQNB010042300.1:0-46206 GCA_026074375.1 Tanacetum coccineum | reverse complement strand
CAACATATGGGTTATACTCATTTTTTTCATCAATAATTACCACTTGGAGCCTACTGAGTTCGAGATTCAAGATATGGTTAGCATACTTTCAGGGGAAGCTTATTGATCAAATGTTTAACCATCTACATGTACCACTTAAGGGGAAGTGTTCACAAGTTGCTTATCTATAGAATACCCTTATTTAATGATTACAAAAAGGGGAAGAAAACTATATGGTTTGCAGCTTATTTATGAGTGGTGACATGTACAAGAAGATCTTAAGTCAAGGGGAAGCTTTGAAGATTGTTTCATACATGAAGATTGTTTTGTAATATCAAATAGGGGAAGATTGTTGGGATTTGAGATTTGATGATTACAAAACCACATATGAAGAAAAGAAGAAAGATGAAACAACAAGGACTTAATATGTAATATTAAGTTAGCTTCTTATCAAAGCTAGGTTTTCTTGTAAACCCTAGCCTCTCTAGTATATAAAGAGAGGTAGGGTGAATAGTTTTAATCATCTATCATAGTTAGATCTCTCCAATGAGAGTCTAATAGTTAGCTTATTATTTTATGTAGTAGTTAGTTTATTAAATAGTTGGTGTAGCCTCATTTATTCTGATCAAATATAATGAAGGCTTCAATGTTCGATTAAAACCTTGTTGAATAGCATTATTGTTCTTATTATTCTGCTGTGTATTAATGTTATTCATAAAACTAATCCTAGATGGGCTGATCGATTCTCAACAAATCGCCTTGTAAGGTGAACGTTATTGCATTAAATACATCTATTGGGTTTACCCAGTCCGGGGTTTGAATCCTTGTGACCACCCTGTCAAACGGACATTTTGTATTTAGAAAGTAGTAGGTATATGACAATAATACCTTGTTTTGGGGCACCTGAACATATGAAATGACATATTAACTGTTAACGTTCGGTGTCATGAGCTTATTGCGTGAAAGAAAAGAAGTTACTATACATTGCATTCGTTGCTTTGTTTTCCCGAGAACTAATTATGTGTTCAAAGTTTATTGCTTATTAATTATTTTAAACTCTATGAATTTCACTCAACATTGTTGTTGACGTCTTAAACTTGTTTTATCCCAGGTAACTAAAGATGAGGGAAACGATGGTGTAGAGGTGTCGTACGTGTGATGAATTTGGTGAAAGACTACTTTTGTATTCCTGGTCTTTAAAAAACAATGTCTTAAATTGTTCTAAAACAATGTCTTTATTTTGAAACAATAGTTTTTCAAATGTTGTAACGGTTGTGGTTGCGATTATGTCGGGACTTAATGCATTTTTAACTTTGGTCAATAATGGAACACAAGTTTGTTAAACATCTCATTTGGTTCGTTTTCTATTATCTTGGTGAGTGGTGCTATTTTGTAACATCCAATTGCTAATTTCCACTGCGCAATCCAATGTATGTTGGGTGGAGTGTTACAGAGTGGTATCAAGAGCCTAAGGTTATAGAGAACTAGGTCGAGTCTTTTTGAAAACCTAAACTATAACGCTTTTACACGCACGCCGAGACTCCTCGTTGCTATTGGTTACATATAGAAAGAAGAGGTAAATTTATTAATTCTTATGTATAGGTATATTTACGTATGCGTTGTAGGTATAAATAGTTATGTATGGATATATTTAGGCATGTGTCGGATGCATAAAGTGTTATGTATTGGTACATTTATGTACATGTTGTATGCATAGAATGTCATGTGATTATATGATAACTATTATTATATATGTTTGAAATATAAATGAGGTATATACAGAACGAGAATGTCACGAATTGCGAATTTTTATTTGTTGGGCTTTTATGCGAACCGTTATTTTGATAATAGTATTTTTATTGGAACGCTATTGAATAAGAATAATAAGTGATATGCTATTAAGTAAGTATTATATGATATTTTCTAGATTATCATGTTGAACGTAATACCTCCCAATCATGTACTCGTTGTTGAGCCGAATCAACATGATGATGTTCCTGTTGTTCCTGAGCCTGTCTTAGAGGATGAAGACGAGGACCTGGAAGAGGAAGAATTTGAGGAAAAAGAAGAACCCCAAGAAGAAGAATAGTTCGAGGAAGATGAGAATTAATCGGAGTTGAAATATCCTTAAAAAGAGATGGATCCTCTTAACCCTCCGCCGCCTGCTTCTGAGTAAAAACCTGAGGATGTGATTGAGGTTGAGAACACGATTGAGCATGAGGATTAGACTGTTCCCGCTAGTGTCCATGAGGCAGGTGAATCGTCTATTGCTCCTTTTCTTTGAGAGGACAGTGATGGTCTATTGCCTGGTCTCATAAGGAGGGACATTAACTCTCTTTTTGGTCAGATTGCTAATCTTTCAAAACAACTATGTGGTCGCGAGATGGCGCATGCATTGTTCGAGAAGAAGGGAAAAGCAAAGGACGAGTATTATGGTAAGTTGATTTTGGATTTGGGTAATGAAGTGCGTTCTAGTGTGGAGCAAGGAACGGCTACAATGGAAAAGGTGGTTGAAAAGCTTGGTAATGTCAAAGAGAAAGTCGAGTGTAAGAAGTTGAAGAAGGAACTTGAAGAAGCAAGGTTAAGCAACACATTCCTTCGTATGCATAACGAATAAGTCGAGAGAGATGTCTATTAGACTAGAGTTCAAGCTCATGAGTTCTATCAAGAGATGATTCATATGGGATTTGTGTTCGAAGAAAGACCGAATGAAGCTATCGATGTTCCAGTCGAAGATGTGGAGAGTTCATCACCGGAGCCACGAGAATCTCCTCATGATACTTCATAGTTTAGATTCATTAGTAGTACCTTTATTGTGTAATCACTAAACTGAATCCTCAGTTAGTAGACTTGATGCTATTGGTTGTAACAATTTGTATCATTTCATGAAACAATGTAACTATGTATTAACTCTTTAGTGATGAAAAATGAATGACTATCTTTTGATTACTACTTGGTGATGTGTGGCTGTTGTTGTGATTGATTTGTCATTGTACCATGTTATGAGTAAATCATGCTATGAATGCTTATTAGATTATTTTCTATGTAACATGACATAATCATGCCTCTAAAGTCTGCACCGATGACTCAAGCTGCTATTCGTCGAATGATCAAGGAAAGTGTCGATGCTGGTATCGTTGCTGAGCGAGCTAGAGATGCGAATGTTGGAAATGATGCTAGAGGATCTGGACCAGTTAGGGGTTAAGATGCCGCACCTGCTGTTCGTGAGTGCACTTTTAATGGGTTTATGAGCATCAATCCTATTTCTTTTCATGGTACTAAGGGAGCTGTTAAATTGCGAAGATGGTTCGAGAAAACTAAAAGTGTTTTTGGAATCAGTGAATGTGTAGAGGGCAAGAAGGTTAAGTTTGCTGCTCCAACACTGCAAGGTCCTGCTTTGACTTGGTGGAAAGCTAAGGTTGTAACTATGGGTTTGGAGACTATGAACCAATTGCCTTGGACTGAGATGAAACAGTTGATGACTGCAGAGTTTTGTCCAATAGAAGAAGTTCAAAGAATGGAGCACGAACTGTGGAACTTGAAGGTCAAGGAGTATAACATTGTAGCTTATACTCATAGGTTTAATGAGTTAGCATTGATGTGTCCGAGAATGGTTGAACTGAAAAGAGTGAAAGTTGATGCTTACATCCAGGGATTGACTGATAACATCAAAGGTGAAGTCATTTCTTCTAATCCTGCTAACCTAAACAAAGTTGTGTGTATGGCTCATAAGTTGATGAAACAGAAATCGCAAGCTAGAGATGAAAGAATTCTGGAAGGAAAGAAGTGAAAGTGGGAGAGCTTTCAAAGTGGGAATTATAGTGGTAAGAGCAACCATAAAGACAACTCACGCCAAACTTTGCAGAATAACCAAAAGAAAAGGAACACGCGAGCTATGACTACTGCTCCTACTGATAGAAAGGTGTCTTCTGGATCACTTCCTTTGTGTGAACGTTGTTTTACTCGCCATGTTGGTCACTGTACGATCAAGTGCCATAAGTGTGGAAATGTTGGGCACAAGGCAAGGTATTGCAAGGAGAAGAATGTTGCCATGGGTGCAAATGCTCTGCCCATTCTGAGTTGTTATGATTGTGGTGAGAAAGTTCATACTAGGAACCGATGCCCAAGGAAGGTTAAGCAAGAGGAAGTTGGAGAAGTTCGTAGCCGCAAGGTCCAAATGTGCCACAAGTGTTTTGTATTGAAGGGAAAAAACAAGGGGTCCCTAATGAATGAAAATGATAGTTTTTGATGTAATGAGTGATTGCATGTAATAAGTCATTACATTCCATTATTGTAAACAAACATGATTTTTTCATTCTGTCGTAATGCTGTTTTCCATTCCAACTCTCATTGTGACGTACCAAACACTACGTTAGAGGTCGTTCTCTCATAGTTTGTGCAAAGGTACTCATGAAGTAACGCTTTCGAACATATTTACGTTGCGACCCAATTTGGGGGTGTTACAATGAATTTTGGATATGACCTTTAACGTTTGCAATTACAAGTTTAAGATACTTGAATATTTTAGATAAAATATTTAAGTTGTCAAACCTACTTGGAGGAGTGTTAGATTTGTATTTAACCTTTCCTTGACAAAAGAGTGGATTATTTGAAAGAAGGTGAGATGATGATTAAGGGAATGTATGAATGAAGACTCTGGGAGATTTAAGACCATTTTACGACTCTTTTGACTTTTTAGATTTGTGACACGGACGTAAAGAAAAATATTCTAGTGTGAGAAAAAATATACCTTGATGCATAAGACATATAGATTTAAGCATACAAGTTTATCTAAGCATGCATCAACACAATAATCAATGAGATTAATGTGTAAGACTATATGATATCTAAAAGTTAATTGTTATACATCAAGCTGACATAGTATAGGTGCACAATTAACACGTAAGTCATATAAAATGACGCATACAAGACTTGATAATTTAAATGTAATTGTCATGTAAATCATGTTAGCATTTAGCATTTAGTAGCATGCGTTATTAAGATAAACTAAGATATATTTTATCTAAATTGCTAGAAGAAGTCAAAATCCTTTATAATAAACATGCATTCAATAGCTAAGCAAATAAACGTTGAGCATCAAGATAATCATGAAGGCATATAATTGCATTACATGGGAGCAAGTTATCGTCTTGAAACTTCAAAGCACTGGAGAATCCTAATTTCTACTTCTTTAGTATGCACCCCTAATGAGATACAAAATCAATCAATGTAGACTATTATTAGGCATATTTAGGAAGAACCATTTAATCAAATTAGAGAATGAATATGAGACTATCACTAGTGGTGCTTAATTAAAGCCAAACACGACCATTTTTACAGGTTATACCATGAACCCAACTTCACTCCTAGAAGCAATTTAATCGTTAGGTCAAATTGAATTTCTAGTGCAATAGGTTCTCCGGTACTTATTCTCATGTTAGACAAAATATAATTCTTATATTTGCCTAATGCAATGTAGCAAAGATAAAATTTGTATTGTCTTTTCATACATGGCCTAATATGACTCAACTAACATGCTTTAATTCCGGTTCACATAATCCTAATCAAGATGTGTGGAATTCTAGGGTTGAATGAGAGAGAAAGCAAGTTGTTGTAACTTTAAGAAATAATGAGTCTGTTAGGATCGTTTATCTATTCTAGTTTATGTTATTATGGTGTTGGGTGGCCGGCCAAAAAATACACCAACCACCATCATGGTGGTGGTGGTGAGATACTTAGAGAGAGAGAGATGGTGGAAAGTAAATAGAATGTTTTATTAGAAAGAGAAAGACCGAAAACAATACACACTTAGCCACACCCCTCATGGAGAGTCATGAGGGGTATTTAAAGGCTTATCACATCATATCTATTACAATATGACAACTTAAGCCCTTGCGTTATAAACATTCTAGATAACTAATCTGTAGAATCTCTTAATACACACAAGCTATGGATTCAATGAAGAGTTTAGAGAGAGAAAGAGTGTAACAACCAGAGTTTCAGGTCAACGTTTATCGTGATCTACAATAATTATTTTTGCTACGTAAATAGTTAAAGTCGTTTATACTATATAAGGTTTGATGAGGATTTCCATTATAGGGTAATTTCAATCTATGATTTAGTTTCTTTTTGTTTTTAACGTCTAAGAAAGTCAGAAAAATTTATATTGTTGCTCTGGGAGCGTGAATATGTTATTTTGTATTATACGACGCTTCCCTGAGTTTTCGTAAAAACGGTGTCTAAAAGTCATGTTTTACGTGGTTTAACGTTTTATTAAACGTTTTAATGTAAATATAGTGGGACGGATTTAAAATATTTACTAAGGTGGTGTGACCCGAGCTTGTTGACCGACTTTATTTATAAAAGAAACCATTTTGTACTAGTTTTAAAAGGACACCTTCACTTCCATTTTACACTTTAGTCAAAAATTATTTTTCTTTCCTCCCTTGTTACTATTCATGATCAGCCACAAGAAACCCTCACCACCACCGTCAAATCTTCGACATGCATTAAGATCAAATTACATATTATTAATCCTTGTTTCAAGAGCTATAGAACCCACTAATAAAACCTCACATGCACTAAGTTTTGAAGAAGTTAGATTTTTGGTGTGTTCTTGCATCTTTCAAGTATAAGGGTGTGTTTAAAGGGGTTAGATTATTGTTGTATTGAAGTTGGTTGTTGAAAATGGTTTAGTTTGTTTGGGTCTTGGGTTCGTCCGAATTCAAAAGGCAGGGGGAAACAAAAATTGATCTTTGTTATAGCATTGTGAGCCTTCTAATTGTATTCTTGTTTGATTAATTTAGTTATATTGCGTGTCATATGATTTTTGCTATGAGATTCAAGTGCGGAAATTATTGAAAGTGTGTTTGGTTATTGACCAAAGTTTGATGGTTTTGGTATAATTATATAGACTAGTTAAGCGGGTTTTGATAGTTGAAATATGTCAAAAATGTCATTTTAATGGGTTTCGAGTTGACTAAGTTTGACCAGAAAGTTTGTCTTGACCGTAGCGAGTTGAGAAATTCTTGAAATCTATTTTAGCCTTTTGAATATGATAAAGGATGTTCTAAGGTTCGTTTTCATATAAGGTGGGCCTTGTAACTCCTAAAAATGAAGATTTTACGGCCGGGTCAAGTTTGGTTATTTTGGGGTAAAAAGTCAACTACGAAATTTCACTTTTGAAAGTCAAACTTGAGTAAACTTTTGAATATCGGTTATAATGAGCAATGGGTTAGTAATGTTAGTTAATTAGTAACAAAATATGAAGTTTGGATTATATTATCCTTACTTTTGGTAACTTTCTAAAAATGGAAACTTTATAGAAAAGTGTCGTAATATTGTTAAGTGCGTCAAAGTGAAATATTTTGCGTCGCACTTGGAGATTGTATTATATGATTATATATACGTAATAGTAATAGTAATATATATATATATATATATATATATATATATGCAAGTATGTATTATATGAATTATTATACTTTTAGTCACGTACCGCTATATATGTATAATATGAATTATTTGCGCTTGTTGATTTGATTGATTTGGATCTTTTGCTTAAGGTGAGTTCGTAGCCTCGCATTTAAATCTTTTAATTGTTTTTAAACCCGCGAGGGGGATACATGTTTGTTTTATAAATCAAGCACATATAATTTTTTGGTATGCTGGACCCGATTACGAGATTGTTTCCGCATAAGTAGCTATTGTCGAAGTCCCTTATTTCATGGACCGTTAATCGCCTTGTAAGGTGAATGCTAATGCATTAAATAGATCTATTGGGTTTGACAACCCTGTCCAGGGTTTGAATCCTTGTGACCACCCTGTCAAACGACCATTTTGTATTTAGAAAGTAGTAGTTATATGACAATAATACCTTGTTTTGGGGCACATGAACATATGAAATGGCATATGTACTATTAACGTTCAGTGTCATGAGCTTATTGCGTGAAAGAAAAGAAGTTGCTATACATTGCATTCATTGCTTTGTTTTCCCAAGAACTAATTATGTGTTCAAAGTTTATTGCTTATTAATTATTTTAAACTCTATGAATTTCACTCAACATTGTTGTTGACGTCTTAAACTTGTTTTATCCCAGGTAACCAAGGATGAAGGCAACGATGGCATGGAGGTGTCGTACGTGTAATGGATTTGGTGAAAGACTACTTGTGTGTTCCTGGTCTTTCAAAAACAATGTCTTTATTTTGAAATAATAGTTTTTCAAATGTTGTAATGGTTGTGGTTGCGATTCTATGAGGACCTAACGCATTTTTAACTCTGATCAATAATGGAACACATGTTTGTTAAACGTCTCATTTGGGCCGTTTTCTATTATCTTGGTGAATGGTGCTATTTAGTAACATCCAATTGCAAATTTTCGCGGCGCAATCCAATGTATGTTGGGTGGGGTGTTACAGAGTGGTATCAAGAGCGTAAGGTTATAGAGAACTAGGTCAAGTCTTTTTGAAAAACTAAACTATAATGCTTCTACACGCACGCCGAGACTCCTTGTTGCCAATTGTTACATATAGAAAGAAGAGGCAAATTTATTAATTCTTATGTATAGGTATATTTACGTATGTGTTGTAGGTATAAATGGTTATGTATGGATATATTTAGGCATGTGTTGGATGCATAAAGTGTTATGTATTGGTACATTTATGCACGTGTTGTATGCATAGAATGTCATGTGACTATATGATAACTATTATTATATATGTTTGAAATATAATTGAGGTATATACGAAACGAGAATGTCACGAATTGTGAATTTTTATTTGTTGCGCTTTTATGCGAACCGTTATTTTGATAATAGTATTCTTATTGGAACGCTATTGAATAAGAATTAGAAGTGATACGTTATTAAGTAAGTATTATATGATATTTTCTAGATTATCATGTTGAACGTAATCCCTCCTGATCACGTGGATGATGTACCCGTTGTTGAGCCGAATCAACATGATGATGTTCCTATTGTTCCCGAGCCTGTCTTAGAGGATGAAGACGAGGACCCGGAAGAGGAAGAATTTAAGGAAGAATAAGAAACCCAAGAAGAAGAAGAGTTTGAGGAATATGAGAATGAACCGGAGTTGACATATCCTTACAAAGAGATGGATCCTCTTAACCCTCCGCCGCCTGCTTCTGATTCAGAACCTAAGGATGTGATTGAGGTTGAGAACACGATTGATCACGAGGATGAGACTGTTCCTGCTAGTGTCCATGAGGTAGGTGAACCGTCTATTACTCCTTTTCTTTAAGAATACAGTAATGGTCTATTGCCTGGTCTCATAAGGAGGGACATTAACTCTCTTTTTGATCAAATTGCTAATCTTTCAAAATGACTATGTGGTCGCGAGACGACGCATGCATTGGTCGAAAAGAAGGGAAAAGCAAAGGACGAGTATTATGGTAAGTTGATTTTGGATTTGGGTAATGAAGTGCATTCTAGTGTGGAGCAAGGAACGGCTACAATGGAAAAGGTGGTTGAAAAGCTTGGTAATGCCGAAGAGAAAGTCGATTGTAAGAAGTTGAAGAAGGAACTTGAAGAAGCAAGGTTAAGCAACACATTCCTTCGTATGCATAACGAACGAGTCGAGAGAGATCTATATTGGAATAGAGTTCAAGCTCATGAGTTATATCAAGAGATGATTCATAGGGGATTTGTGTTCGAAGAAAGACCGAATGAAGCTATCGATGTTCCAGTCAAAGATGTGGAGAGTTCATCACCGGAGCCGCGAGAATCTCCTCATGATGCTTCGTAGTTTAGATTCATTAGTAGTACCTTTATTGTGTAATCACTAAACTGAATCCTCAGTTAGTAGACTTGATGCTATTGGTTGTAACGATTTATATCATTTCACGAAACAATGCAACTATGTATTAACTCTTTAGTGATGAAAAATGAATGACTATCTTTTGATTACTACTTAATGATGTGTGACTGTTGTTGTGATTGATTTGTCATTGTACCATGTTATAAGTATATCATGTTATGAATGCTTATCAGATTATTTTATGTGTAACATGACAGAATCATGCCTCTAAAGTCTGCACCTATGACTCAAGCTGCTATTCGTTGAATGATCAAGGAAAGTGTCGATGTTGGTATCGCTGCTAAGCAAGCTAGAGATTCAAATGTTGAAAATGATGATAGAGGATCTAGACCAGTTAGGGGTCAAAATGCCGCACCTGCTGTTCGTGAGAGCACTTTTGCTGGGTTTATGAAGTATAATCCTATTGCCTTTCACGGTACTAAGGGAGCTGTTGAATTACGAAGATGGTTCGACAAAACTGAAAGTGTTTTTGGAATCAGTGAATGTGTAGAGGGCAAGAAGGTTATGTTTGCTGCTCCAACACTGCAAGGACCTGCTTTGACTTGGTGGAATGCTAATGTTGCAACTATGGGTTTGGAGACTTTGAACCAAATGCCTTGGACTGAGATGAAACAGTTGATGACTGCAGAGTTTTGTCCAATAGAATAAGTTCAAAGAATAGAGCACGAACTATGGAACTTAAAGGTCAATGAGTATAACATTGTGGCTTATACTCAGAAGTTCAATGAGTTAGCATTGATGTGTCCGAGAATGGTTGAACCGGAAAGAGTGAAAGTTGATGCTTACATCCAGGGATTGAATGATAACATCAAAGGTGAAGTCACTTCTTCTAAGCCTGCTAACCTGAACAAAGTTGTGCGTATGGCTCATAAGTTGATGGAACAGAATCGCAAGCTAAAGATGAAAGAATTCTGGAAGGAAAGAAGCAAAAGTAGGAGAGCTTTCAAAGTGGGAATTATAGTGGTAAGAGTAACCATAGGGACAACTCACGCCAAACTTTGCAGAATAACCAAAAGCAAGGGAACGCGCGAGCTATGACTACTGCTCCTATTGATGGAAAGCTGTCTTCTGGATCACTTCCTTTGTGTGAATGTTGTTTTACTCGCCATGTTGGTCACTGTATGATCAAGTGCCACAAGTGTGGAAAGGGTGGGCACAAGGCAAGGTACTATAAGGAGAAGAATGTTGCTACGGGTGCAAATGCTCTGCCTATTCCGAGTTGTTATGACTGTAGTGAGAAAGGTCATACTAGGAACCGATGCCCAAGGATAGTTAAGCAAGAGGAAATTGGAGAAGCTCATAGCCGAGCTTATGCTATTAAGGATGCTGACCCGCAAGGTCCGAATGTGGTTACTGGTACGTTTCTGCTCAATAACTGTTATGCTTTTGTTTTATTCGATTCGGGTTCTGATAAGAGTTTTGTGGATACTAGATTTAGTTCCATGCTTAATATCGATCCGGTTAAAATAAGAGCTAGTTATAAAGTAGAGTTAGCTGATGGAAGGGTAGTTAGTATGAACATTGTTTTTAAAGGTTGCACATTAAATTCAGTGAAACATATTTTCGAAATCGATCTTATGCCGATTGAGCTTGGAACGTTTGACATCATAATCTGTATGGATTGGCTTGTCAAGCACGATGCTATTATCGTCTGTGGCGAGAAAGTGGTTCGTATACCGTACAAAGACAAGATGTTGACAGTCGAAAGTGATAAAGGTGTGTCTCGACTAAAGGTCATATCTTGTATTAAAGCCCGTATGTACGTCGAGCGAGGTTGTCATTTGTTCTTGGCACACGTGACGAAGAAGAAATCAAGGGAGACACGATTAGAAGATATGCCTATAATTCACAACTTTCCAGAGGTGTTTCCCGAAGAGTTGCCAAGACTACTGCCGCCGAGGCAAGTAGAGTTTCGAATTGATTTAGTACCGGGGGCTGCACCTGTTGCACGTGCACCGTATAGATTGGCATCGTCTGAGATGAGAGAGTTGTCGATACAATTGAAAGAGCTGCTGGAGAAAGGATTTATTCATCCAAGTTCATCACAATGGGGAGCACCTGTGTTGTTTGTGAAGAAGAAAGATGGATCTTTTAGAATGTGTATAGATTACCGCGAGTTGAACAAGTTGACTATCTAGAATCATTATCCTCTCCCAAGAATCGATGATTTATTTGACCAATTTCAAGGTTCTAGCGTGTATTCTAAGGTTGATTTGCGATCAGGATATCACCAGTTACACATTAAAGAATAGGACATTCTAATTACAACATTTAGAACTCGGTATGGTCACTTTGAGTTCTAAGTGATGCTGTTTAGATTGACTAATGTGCCTGCTGTGTTTATGGACTTGATGAACCGAGTATGCAAGCCATATCTTGATAAGTTCGTCATAGTGTTCATCGATGATATTTTGGTTTATTCCAGGGACGAAGAAGAGCACGTAAAGCATTTGAAGATTATTTTGGAGCTGCTTAAGAAAAAAAGATTGTACGCCAAGTTTTTAAAGTATGATTTTTGGCAAGATTCAGTATAGTTTCTTGGTCATGTGATTGATCGTAGTGGTGTTTATGTTGATCCTGCCAAGATCATAGCCATTAAGAATTGGGATGCACCAACAACGCCAACGGAGGTGAGGTAGTTTCTTGGATTGGCTGGGTACTATAGGAGGTTTATTGAAGGTTTTTCTTTGATTTCTAAGCCGCTGACTAAGTTGACTCAGAAAGATATGAAATACGAGTGGGGAAAAGATAAATAGGAAGCTTTTTAGACATTGAAGCGGAAGTTGTGTAGTGCACCGATCTTAGCGTTGCCCGAGGGAACGAAAGATTTCGTGGTTTATTGTGATGCATCACTTAAGGGTTATGGAGCTGTGTTGATGCAGAGAGAGAAGGTGATAGCGTATGCTTCTAGAAAATTGAAGGTTCATGAAAAGAATTACTCTACTCACGATTTGGAGTTAGGAGCCATTGTTTTCGCTCTTAGGATATGGAGACTGTTGGGATTAAAAGACTTTTTGAAGCTGTTTAGAAGTTACTGCTGCTAAGGTTAGAGTTACTGCTGCTAAGCATAACTTAGTGTTGTTAGTGATATTAGTGAAAAATATGCTAAGTAGTTAGTACTGCCAGTTACTACTGCTAGTATATATTACTACTGCTAATGGAAGTTAAGACTGCTCTGAGACATAGAAAAAATACTACTAAGTAGTTAATACTGCTAGTATAAAAGTTACTACTGTTAGTGTAACTTAGTACTGCTAGTATATGTTAGTACTGCTTGAGTAAAGTTACAACTGTTAGCATAAAGTTAGTACTGCTAGTGTAACTTAGTATTGCTGATGAAGAATGAAGAAAATATTCTAAGTAGTTACTACTGCTTGTACACAGTTAGTGTTGCTGGTATAAAAGTTAATGCTGCTGGTTACAACTGCTAAAAGATTACAACTGCTAGAAGAGTTTCTACTGTCAGAAGGATAAACACAAGAGAAAGGATAAAGATGAAGATTGTTTATCAAGATTACTTACGGAATAAGTATGAGATATTTTTGTAAAATATTCGTATAAGTTATTTGTTTAGAAGATCATGATAACTTAGGAAAGTATTGTAAGCCTTGTAGGACTCCTTGGTGTATAAATGGAGGTCCTAGGGATAATTGTGTGGTCCTAGGGCATATGGTTTAAATAATTTAGATATCTAGAAAAGTGTTATTCGAAGCTTCAAGGTTTTATAACCCTAACACTATTAAGAGTGTTCGTATTATATTGAGGATGAAAGTTTGGTAAACTGTTTTGTTATTAATCTTGTTCATTACTGTTTTATTGAAATTCTTCTTAGTAACATTGACTAGATTTCGCATAGTCTTTGATATTTACAATCAAAGTTTCTATCATAGTTGTTTTGAATTTATTCAATACAACTTAGGCTTATACAAGCTAAGCAAGATCTATTCTAGTGGGATGAACAAGTGGTATCAGAGCTTGTAAGAAGCTTTAAATAAGAAGAAACTTTACTACACACAAGATCTACCTTTTCAAGAAGCAATAGATTCTCAAACTACTCAAACCATCAAGCTACCCATACTCCAACCTGGTGAATATGATCTCTGGAAGATGAGGATGGAGCAGTACCTATAGTGTATTGATTACACTCTATGGGAGATCATAGAAAATGGTAATGCACTCATAGTAACAAAAACTGTTGATGGTAAGGAGACTGTTATCCCTCCTACAAGTGTTGAAGAGAAGGCACAAAGAAGGGCAGAGTTGAAGGCAAGAAGCACTTTGTTGATGGCCTTACCTAATGAGCATCAATTAAAATTAAACTCATACAAGGATGCTAAGACACTGATGCAGGCTATTGAAAATAGATTTGGAGGTAAGACTGCTACAAAGAAAACTCAGAAAAATCTTCTGAAGCAGCTATATGAAAACTTTGCTGCATTCAGCACATAAGTGATTGAGCAAACCTATTAAAGGCTTCAAAAGCTAATTAGTCAACTGGAGATGCATGGTGAAGTCATCCCTCAAGAAGACATCAATCAGAAGTTCTTGAGAAGTTTGTCACAAGAATGGACTATGTATACTATTGTGTGGAGGAACAAACCAGAAATTAAGACATTAAGTTTGGATGACCTCTTTAACAACTTGAAGGCTTATGAATCAGAGGTCAAGGGGACATCTAGCTCAACCACAAACTCACACAATGTAGCCTTTCTGTCCTCAAGCAATACTAACAGTGCAACTAGAGCAGTTAATACTACTCAGGGTGTTAATACTGCTGGCACTCAAGGTGTCGCTGATAGCTCAACAACTGTTGAAAATTTGAGTGATGCTGTGATTTATTTCTCCTTTGCTAGCCAAATAAGTACTCCACAGCTTGATAATGAAGATCTACAACAAATCCATCCTAATGATCTAGAAGAAATAGACTTAAGGTGGAACATTGCTATGCTGACTATGAGGGTAAGAAGATTCCTAAAGAATACTGGAAGGAAGTTGGATATGGGCAACAAAGAAAGAATTAGGTTTGACAAGTCCAAGGTGGAGTGTTTCAACTGCCACAAGAGAGGATACTTTGTAAGGGAGTGCAGGACACCTATGAATCAAGACAGCAGGAACAAGGAGCCTACAAAAAGGACTATGCCAGTTGAAGAAACTACTTTAAATGCATTACTATCTCAGTGTGATGGCTTTGGCTATGATTGGAGTGACCAAGCAGAAGAAGGTCCAATCAATTTTGCTCTCTTGGCTTATTCTTCAACAAGTTCAAGTTCTTCTACAAACTCTGAGGTATCTAATGACTCAAATTATTGTTCATCTTGTTTAGAATGTGTTAAAGATCTAAAAAGAAAAATGAACAATTAGTTAAAGACTTAAGAATAGCTAGGATAAGTGTCGTCTCTTATAAAAACTATGTTAGAATCTGTAGGAAGTAGAACTGTTTATCTTTAGGAAATATAAGTCTGTGTTTGAGGAAGATATTTAAATTCTTAAAACATGAAATCTATTTAAGAGATTTAGATATTACAGAGCTTAAAAGGAAGTTAGAGTTGGCTACAAAAGAAAAAGATGAGGTTCAACTTACAGTATAAAAATTTGAAAATTCATTAAAAAGCCTAAGTAAACCTTATAGGACAAGACAGATAATGGATAAGTGTAAAACAAGATTAGGGTATAATGCTGTCCCACCTCCCTAATATGGGAATTTTATGCCACCAAAATCTGATTTAGTTTTATCCCTAGTCTAGATGATTTTGTTGATGTGAATGAGTCTGTTAGTGAATCTGTAGTTGAAAAGCCTATATGTTGAGACTAATGAACCTAAGACTGCTAGGAAGAAAATGACGCCCTATCTTGCGGATTGGGTATCTGAAAGTGATGAAGAAATGATGCATAAGGTTTAATATAGTTGATATGTTTAAATAAAACCTAGTTTTGCTAAGATAAACTTTGTTAAGTCTACTGAGCAAGTAAAATCTCTCTAGGAAAACATCCAGATGATTAAAAATAGGAAAAACACACCTAGTCCTAGAGGGAACAAGAGAAACTGGAACCAACAGATGTCTCAAAAATTAGGGAGTAATTTTGAGATGTTCAACAAAGCTTGTCATGTGTGTGGTAGTTTTGATCATTTGAAGAATGATTGCAATAACTGTTATAATAATGAAAGATTTGCAAAACCAGTTTGGACCAATGTTTAAAGGGTGAAAAAACAGAATTTCTCTAAGTTAACTCACCCTAGTTAAAAAAGAAACATGGTTTCAAGAACAGTCTTAACTAGGTCTGGCCCAATTTCAGTTAATACTGCCAGACCAGTTAATACTGTTCAATCAAAAATAGCAGTGAATAATGCAAGACCCATGAAAAATGTTATTAATAATGCATATTCAACTGCTAGAAGGCCTTTTAACAAAATAACAGCAGCTAATAACAATAATTTTACTAAAAAGGTTAATCTGTTAAAGTTTTATGAGACCATTTGGGTGTCCTGTTACAATCCTTAATAAAATAGATCACCTAGGTAAATTTGATGGAAAGGTTGATGAAGGGTTCTTTGTAGGATACTCTACCAATAGAAAAACATTCAGAGTATTCAACAGTAGAACTAGGATAGTTGAAGTGAACCTGCATGTTTAGTTTAGTAAGAATACACCTAATATTGCAGGAAGTGGACCTAATTGGCTTTTTGATATAGATGCACTAACAAATTCTATGAACTATAAGCCAGTTGTTGCAGGGAATCAATCTAATGGTAATGCAAGTACAAAAGCATGTAATGATACAGGTAAAGCTAGAATGGAGACAATATCTAGCAAAGATTATATACTGCTATCAGTGTGGCCTGCTGATCTACTATTCTCTCAAGATTCAAAGAGTTCTCTTGATGCTGGATTCAAACCATCAGGGGAGGAGGAAAAGAAGGATGTTCAAGATCCAGGGAATGAAGATAGTGAAGTTCCAAGTACAAAGGAGCCAAGAGAGGATCAAAGAGTTAATCAAGTGTTGGATGCTGGTATTAACAGCACTAACAATATTAATACTACTAGTGATGGAAACAGCACTAACAATGTTAATGCTGTTAGTTCAACTGTTAATGTTGCTAGAATAGAAGTTAATGTTGTTGATCCAAAAATAAGCATTGAACTTTCAAATGATCCAAATATGCCTGAATTGGAAGATATTGTTTATTCAGATGATGATGAAGATGTTGGTGCAGAGGCTGACATGAACAATTTAGATGCATTTATGCCTGTCAGTCTTATTCTAATTACAAGAATACAGAAAGATCATCTAGTTGACCAAATCATTAGAGACTTGAATTCAACACCTCAAACAAGAAGAATGACAAAGAATTTGAAAGAACATGGTTTGTTTAGTCCAGTTCAGCAAAGAACAAACAATAAAGACTTTCAAAATTGCTTGTTTGCATGTTTCTTATCATAAGAAGAGCCCAAGAAGGTAATCTAAGCATTAAAAGATCCAAGCTGGATAGAAGTTATGCAAGAGGAGCTTCTGCAGTTCAAGTTACAACAAGTTTGGACCTTGATGGATTTACCTAATGGCAAAAAGGCCATTGGTACTAAATGGGTTTACATGAACAAGAAGGATGAAAGGCAGTGAGACAAGAATAGAAGGAAGTTCTAAAAGAACAGGAGAAGAACTTGAATATGAAATTTTAAAGAAGCAGAAGTTAGATGAGAATGTAGAAGCTGAAGTAGATGATAATAAAAAAGAAGCAGAGATGAAAAAGCATATGGAGATAGTTCCTGATGATGAGGTAGCAATTGATGCTATACCTCTAGCCACTAAGCCTTCAATCATTGTTGACTAGAAAATCATCAAAGAAGGAAAGATGGGATACTTTCAAATCATAAGAGTTGATGGATGTTCAAAGAGGTACTCATAAATGATTCAGATGCTTTAGAATATTGACAGAGAAGACTTGGAAACTCTCTGGAAGTTGGTTAAAGCTAAGCAAGGGTTAACAAGGCTAGAGGAGGCATATGAAAGAGTGTTATGGGGTGATCTAAAAGTGATGTTTGGACTTGATGTAGAAAGTGAAGTGTGGAGGAATCTACAAGGACACAAAGTGACAGTTTGGAAGCTATTTTCTTCAAGTGGAGTACATTTTGTGAGATTTCAAAATCTACATATCTTTATACTAGTAGAAAAGAGATATCCACTTACACCTGCAACAATCACAGAAATGCTCAACAAGAAGCTTCAAGCTGACCATTAGAATGTAATGTGTTATTAGCTTCTTAAGCTCATGACAAAACAACTCAAGAATCCTGGAAGTGTTTGAATGCATCCTCCTAGTGAAGATAAAGCTTTTAATCAAGAAACTTGAAGATTTAGAAGATGAACATCAAGTTTAGGGGAGGATTGTTAGGATTAAAAGACTTTTTGAAGCTGTTTGGAAGTTACTGCTGCTAAGGTTAGAGTTACTGCTGCTAAGCATAACTTAGTGTTGTTAGTGATATTAGTGAAAAATATGCTAAGTAGTTAGTACTGCCAGTTACTACTGCTAGTATATATTACTACTGCTAGTATAAAAGTTACTACTGTTAGTGTAACTTAGTACTACTAGTATATGTTAGTACTGCTTGAGTAAAGTTACAACTGTTAGCATAAAGTTAGTACTGCTAGTGTGACTTAGTACTGCTAATGAAGAATGAAGAAAATATTTTAAGTAGTAACTACTGCTTGTACACAGTTAGTGTTGCTGGTATAAAAGTTAATGCTGCTGGTTAGAACTGCTGAAAGATTACAACTGCTAGAAGAGTTTCTACTGTCAGAAGGATAAAGACAAGAGAAAGGATATAGATAAAGATTGTTTATCAAGATTACTTACGGGATAAGTATGAGATATTTTTGTTAAATATTCGTATAAGTTATTTGTTTAGAAGATCATGATAACTTAGGAAAGTATTGTAAGCCTTGTAGGACTCCTTGGTGTAAAAAAGGAGGTCCTATGGATAATGTTTAAATAATTCAGATATATAGAAAAGTGTTATTCGTAGCTTCAAGGTTTCTATCATAGTTGTTTTGAATTTATTCAATACAACTTAGGCTTATACAAGCTAAGCAAGATCTATTCTATTGGGATCAATAAGAAGAAGGAATAGACTATGATGAGGTTTTTGCTCTAGTTGCCAGAATTAAAGCAATCAGGTTATTCTTAGCCTATGCCTCATTTAAAGACTTTGTGGTGTGTCAAATGGATGTCAAGAGTGCTTTTTTTTTATGGTAAGATTGAATAGAAAGTCTATGTTTGTCAACCACTAGGATTTGAAGACCTAGACTTTCCTGACAGAGTATACAAAGTAGAAAAGGCACTCTATAGATTGTATCAAGCTCCTAAAGCTTGGTATGAAACCTTGTCAACTTATTTATTAGATATTGGGTTTCAAAGAGGAAAGATAGACAATACTTTATTTATCAAAAGAGACTAAGGTGATATTCTGTTAGTTTAAGTGTATGTAGATGATATCATTTTTGGCTCTATAAAGAAGTCATTATGCACTGAATTTGAGAAGATGATGCATAAGAAGTTTCAAATGAGCTCTATGGGTGAACTCATATTCTTCCTAGGACTGCAAGTGAAGCAGAAGGAAGATGAGATTTTTATAAGTCAAGACAAGTATGTGACTGAGATTTTGAAGAAATTTGGCTTTAGTAATGTCAAAACAACAAGCACACCCATGGAAACCCATAAGCCTTTGCTCAAAGATGCAGATGGTGAAGATGTAGATGAACACTTGTATAGATCCATGATTAGATCATTGATGTATCTAACTTCTTCAAGGCATGATATTATGTTTGCAGTATGTGCTTTTGCAAGATTCTAAGTCAATCCTAAAAGTTCACATCTTCATGTTGTTAAAAGGATCATTAGATACTTAAAAGGTCAACCTAAATTAGGCCTTAGGTATCCCAAGGATTCACCTTTTGATTTGGTGGCATATACTAACAGTGACTATGCAGGAGCAAGCTTAGATAGGAAGTCCACGACAGGAGGTTGTTAATTCCTAAGGTGTAGATTGATTTCATGGCAATGCAAGAAGCAGATTGTGATTACTAATTCAACAACTGAAGCTGAGTATATAGCTGCTTCAAATTGCTGTGGATAAGTGCTTTGGATCCAAAATCAATTGCTAGATTATGGATATAACTTTATGCAGACTAAGATTCATATTGATAATCAAAGTACTATCTTCGTAGTTAAGAATCCTGTTTTTCACTCAAAGACAAAGCACATTGAGATTAGGCATCACTTTATCAGAGATTCTTATGAGAAGAAGCTTATTCAGATGATCAAGATTCACAAAGATCAGAATGTTGCAGATTTGCTCACAAAAGCATTTGATGTTAGCAGATTTCAATATCTGATTGCAAGTATTGGAATGCTTAACCTCTGAAGTATTGATTAAGGGGAGGTTAATTGTGTTAATGTGTAGCGGATTATACATAAATGATGATTGGAATGGAATGCAAAAGCTGCTAAGGATGGAAATTTGAGTTAGTGCTGGTAACTTCAAGTTTCTACTATTAAGTTTAATTAGTGCTGCTAGTTATACTTAATACTGCTGAGTTAATACTGTTAGTTATACTTACTACAATTTGTATAACTAATATTGTGAGAGTTGAGAGAGTTTGTTAGAATAAAAATAGAAAGAGAGATGTGTGAAAATAAAAATAAATAAAGTGAATTGGTGAGAAAAAGAATTGAGAGAAATAGTGAGCTGAAAAATAGAGAGAGATGTGTGAAAATAAAAACAGATAGAGTGAATTTGTAAGAAAAAGAATTGAGAGAAATAGTGAGCTAAAAATAGAAAGAGAGATGTGTGAAACAAAAATAAACAGAGAGAATTGTGAGCTAAAAGAATTGAGAGAAAACAAAAACAGACAGAGAGAATTATGTAGAAACATGTAATCTTATGATCAAACCAAGAACAAGAGTGAGATGTGGGTTGTGATGTTAGAGAGAAGGAATGGATGGAATGGATGATGTTTATTAGATGGAATGTAACAAATGGAACAACCAACCCCTCTCCAAGGCTAGGAGAGGGTTTATATACTTCCTATAGGCCGGCCCATGGGCTATGATGGGCTTCCCATGGGTCTTGGGCCGGACTAGATTACTAATCTAATCATTACATAAACTACGAGCTAAGACTATTACAACTTGGAAGTGACCGACACTTTTTGTGTTTCCAACAATCTCCCCCTAAGGGAGGTCACTCCATTTTACAAAACTTTAAGCCTAGCATACTATGCTTTGTCTTTAGTCTTTAGCTCGTCCTTTTGACATTCTCCTGTGAGTATGTTGTAGTGATCATTGATTTCTGGATTGAGCTTGTTCCTTGAGCTTTGTATTTGACATTGTGATCTTGAGCATCTTGAGATCATCAACCAAGCACAATCTCTTCGCCATCTTGAAACTTTGCCATCTTGTGAACTTGTGACTTCTGGACCGACATGCTCATACCTTTCTTGATTTGTTGATTTGGAAAGCTTTAATGTTGCATCTTTCTTGAAATTCTTTAACTTTAACACTTCGTCACTTCGAGAAAGACGTACGGTATCAGAGTAGCGGAAGTCTTGAAACATGAACTTGAGCTTTCATGATGTCTTTATGTTTTGTCGGTCGGGTATGAGCATGTGGCAATGGATCTTGTGAGCCAGCTGGAATCAGGTACCTTCACCACCATCCTTAAGTATCCTGCATTAAAACAGTTAGCAATAAAGAGGGGGGACGAATATGGCTTTGTCATTCGCCCGGGTTTGGTTGGAGTAACCTTCGAATCCGTGAGGATCGACCTGTGATCAGATAGATTCAATTTAAGAAGAATCTTCTTGACAGGATTTCCAGCTGTAGTATTGAATCTTTCTAACACATAAGTATTAGATTCATCGTACTCAGCATGTTCTCATTATCGGAACGTCTCAAAGCAGACAGCACGATAAGAGTGAACCAGTGAGTTACTATCTCACCGATTGATATAGAAAATTGATTTGAAAATCAATCGGTGTATCACTTGCAAAATTGTTTTTGTGACACACCGAGAGTGTTAATCATTTCAAAAATTCATTAACAACCGTTGATCCATTTCCTGGAACAAGTTTGATTCTTATAGAATCGCACCATCGTTTCTTTCCAGTTGTCACAAGTTTGATTCATAAAGAATCTCACAAGTTACCTACCATGAGCTTGTTTGATGTTGGCTCAAGCAGGATTTCCATCTTCATTGTGAATACCTAAGTATCACTCGGATGTTCTGGCAAAATCACAAGGATCTTGCGTAGGACTCTAATGATATTACTTGATATTCACATTGTGTGAGATAACAAGCTAAATTATGACAAGTGTCCTAATGAGATTAATGGATGATCTCTTTTGGCTCTAGACTCAATTGTGCACTTTTAATTTTAGTGATCGGAGGCTGGAGCTGAGTGCCACCTTTTCAATATCAACTAACTCGGAGTGAGAAAGTCAATAGAAATGAGTGTATCTCCGTGAGTTTTGAAACAAAGTCTTTCCGACTTTGAGTGGCTGGGAGGGGTTTGTGCATAGCGTCACTGGGTCCATGACTGTCTTCAATGTCAGACAACACCTAAGTGTTTCTGACAGCATATGTATTGACCCGGTTTCTGCCTAAGTGTATGGAGGGCTTCTTTCTTTTCACCCTTTATCCTTACATTTCTTTTTCATTCTTCAACCCCTTCAATGCTTACCGAGACTTCATAACTAACACCTTGTTGGGTTTGTTCCAGTGTTAGCTCCATCTCAGTCGGCATTATTCCCTATTCTCACTTTTTCTCCTTTTTAATCATACCTAAGGACTTCTACACTAACTAGTGGATATCCCTGGGTAGATCCCTCCGGTTCTGGCTGGATCATGGGATTTGAATACCTATACCTAACCACCTTATAACTCCATAAAATTAAGTACATGGTCGGTCTTTTAGGGTATTCCATCACCATTACAAACCAAAATCATTGAAAAATTCATTCAAAGTGTTTGATATAAATATCAAAAGGTTTACACTTTGAATGTTTTTAATCATCACTAAAAGCTCCCCCTTAACATGTGCATCGTAATCGTAGTACCTTAACATGTGCATCGTAATCGTAGTACATGCTAGGTATGGAGTGCATTGAGTCCATTTTATTTGATCACTTCTGTCAATATCCATTAAGTCCAGGTTAATCACATTTTCTCCCCTTATCCAAAATGTTAATCCCTTGATATTTTGGATATCAATTGATTAACCGTTCGGGGACAAAATGAGATATGATAGCAGATTGGAACATGTTATTGCTCCCCCTCAACTTATGAGGGTTTATAAGATGATGCCGAGTACAATTATTTTAAAATTTTGAATTTGCGAAGAAATTCTTGAAAAATTTGTACTCGAGCACATCTTATTATTCACCAAAAAGTCTACACTATTAATGAACATATTCACAAGATAAGTGTATTTACGAGGATTGACCTTTTTAAGATGAGAACAACATATGATAAATCATATGGTCCTTTGTAGAAGCCGTAGGTCACCCCCGTATGGTCGTCCACCGACAAATCTCTCCAAACTCCTCATTATCCTCCTAGTCTTTAGCCTCTTTTCAATCGCCTGGATCATAGCTCTTGCGTTTGCTTTGTCACGTTGGCTCCAAAAAGTCTGTGGCAAATACTCCATTCTAATACCCTTGAGGCGATCATTTAGAGCAGTCCGAACGTCATCTAGAGTACCATCGCTGAACTTGTGTAGTTCGTCAATGCGCATCAATCTGTTCTTCTTGTCTTTGTTCTCGTAGATGAATCCTCTTGGATCTGAGTATGGTGTATAAGCATCTTGTCTTCTCAGATTGGATCTGTACGTGTCAGGCTTTGTGAGGTTGAGTTTCTTATGGTAGCTTTCAAACCTTAATTGAAGAATCTGCCACCGCCTCTGGATGACAAACGCTTCTTGTAAACATTCTTTTAGGGAGACATTGACTGCAATACCGTTCTTCAAACGTTGAGATTTTGTCACTTTTTCCTTGCACACGATGAGAAGCAGCATATCTTCAATGTCTTTGGATCCTTAGTCAGTGGGATGCGCGCCTTCTGTGAACCCCCTGTGAAGAACGTCATCTTACTTGTACAGTAAATTCCTGTCAAGATGCTTATATCTTGCCATTCGACTATTTTCAACCTTAGTGGGGGGGACCCAAAAAGGGCAATAATCGTCTTTTTGAATAGTCGTCCGAGCTGATTCCCTTGAAGGTCGAAATGCATAGAACTGTCTTCGCTTTTTGCCCTAATGCGAGATTCCCCAGAGGGCAAATTTGTCGTATTTGACTATCATTTGACTCCACATTGAGTTAGGCACTAAGTCTTCTATCCATTTGATCTTTGGGCTTCCATCTTGCCATGTTTTTCAGATATGTACACATTATACTCCTTTGTTGAGCTTTTGTGGGTGGTCTATTCCTCCTTTCTTCTGCTCTCTTGGCTGCAAAGTGCTTCCTCCTTTTCTCCAAGAGTTGTTGAAACAGTTTAGACTTTTCTTCAATTGTCAACTCTTCTTGTTCCTCTGCTTGCAGCCTTTGAGCTAATTCATAGTCAGTCTCAACCTTATCCTGAATATCATTCCATTGTGTAATTAAGGCATCATTAGCTTCTTCTTTTTCTCTTGCAATCCTTGCTTCCTCATCAAATTGAGCTTGTAGCCTCATAGCTTCTTGTTCATCAAAGAGGACTTGATCTTTCTTCTTCATCTTCAAAGATTCTTCAACCATGATTCCTTTACCCTTGTCTTTTGAAGAAGTTATTGGTGTAGATGTGGTATGTGCTTAATTACACATACCATTTTCCATTAAAAACGGACTTAAATGACCAAAAACGTACCCAAAAATACATTGTATTTGTATGTTTTGCATTTGTATTGTGCAGGTAACGGATATTTAAGAAAAGGACAAAAATGAAGCCAAAACAACAAAACCGAGCACGAGAATGAAAAGAGCGCGAAAAGTCAAGTCAAAGCAAGTCAACCAGTCAAGACGTCAAAGGCAAAAAAAAGTTAACAGTCAAAGTCAACATGTCAAGACGAAGTCAAAGTCAACCCCGGGACACGGAAATGGAATGAGCATCAAAAAACAAACCCAAAAACCCAAGATTGTCAAAATGGACCAACCCGGGCCCACCTTGTTGGGCCGGGTGAACCCACTACAATTAAATAAACCCTTAAACCCCTATACTCCTAACCGAACCCAATTTCCTAATCCAAAACCCTTACCCCCGGCCCATTTTATAAGCCCAACACCACTTAACCCTGTTAACCCATAAACCCTTTACCTTTTTTTTCATCGTTAGTCCTCAAGGACTAACATTGTTAGTCCAAAAGGACTAACGATGCAAACATATACCAAAATCTGGAGATTAACCCCGTTAAATATCAAAAACCACTGTTTATCTCTCTCAACTTCATCTTTCCCGCCAAACCCTCTACCCCACTTCTCCCTATCACTATCACCCTCGACTACTATTCTGACAAGCCTGCTACCAGACAAAACCCATCCAACCCCACCTCATAAAACACCATTCCACCTTGGCAATCCCAATTGTTCTCATTGGTTGATGAACATGACAAGGATTTAATGGCTATGATTGCATCACTTGGAGAACAAGGTTGATTCAAGGGCTGAGATTAAAGACTTTGAAGCTCTCACACAACAAACACAACAAGCACGCATATGTTAGCTTATTCGGCTATATATAGGCTTATTTTTCTTCATTTAAATCCTATCTAGTATAGTGTGTAACACCCCCAAATTGGGTCGCAGCGGAATAAGGATCCGGGGCGTGTTACTTCAAGATCAACAGCACAAGATATATATAAGAACGACACAAAAAGTCGTTTAAATTGATACATTGGATTTAATTAAAAGACATATTACAAAAGCTTATAGCTTCACTTGTTCCTTGTTTAATATTACAAAAGATGACATAGATTTCCCAAATATGATATAAAAGTCTTTAAGCGTGCAATCCAAAACGTAACCCAATGCATCCTTGGCACCTCGTGCCTATTGACCTCCTGAAAACATTGCTTAAAACGTCAACAAAAATGTTGGTGAATTCATAGGTTTATGTATTTAAATTATGCAGGACCGCAAGACTTTCCCGTGATGTTACAACATATGCAAACAATCACAAAACCAGATTACATTTACACTAAGCTCATGACACTGAAGCTCGACAGTCTTGTTCGCAAAATATTGCTACTCAGCCCGAAATGATGTTCTAACCCGAAACATCCCTGATTCGACATGCTATAACGTTCGTTCCCGGTGATAGCTAGTCACCCGAACGGGGAGGTCGTTTCCCAAATAGATCTATTAAATAACATTCGCGCTCACATAATGTAATTCCCAACTACATCTATGCAATTGACAGTTCATGATAATGGGCTTAACTTGGGTTATCGCTACTTAGGCAAACATGTAATCAATGTAAAATATCTACTTGCGTCCAATTTGTAAAACAAAGCATGTTTCCACCCTAAATAATAGTAAATCAGTAAAACTGTAAAAAGTGTGGGGCTATGAACTCACCTCAAGTGAGTGATCTGATAATTTATATCAAGTGTGGGAATGCTTCACGATTATTCCCGAATGCAACCTAATTCAATATAGGTCGTATAAGTACCGAGTACTTTAATTAATAACATTGAATATAATCTTATAGTTGTTACATCGTACTATCGTTCGGGCTATCATAATTCAAGAGGTCATGACATGACGTACGAGGAGTTAGGACACTTTAAATCGTAAATCCAACAACTCGTCGATACGCCATCCGAAGAGGCCTCATTATGAAACTCCCTAGTATTATAGCACTTTGATAACCACGTAATATTCTATATAGCATAATCACCGACTAATCGTTTTAGTAAAATAATATTTATAAAGTGAAAACGTTTATAAATATACTTTTTGTAAAAATGACCTAGTTTTGTCGTTTTAAGTCCGTTGCTCGCGTTTCATACGCCCACGTCTTCGTAGTAAGACGAGTGATCAAAATATCACATTTTTAAGTTTTTGATATTCTGCGATGAATAGTGTTTTTACTGTTCACAACAGCTATAAAATCATTTTTATACTTTTAATTAACGTAAAACCCGTTTTAGCCGTATCTTATTCGTTATAGCTCCGTTTTTAGCGATTCTTTCGAACACGTTCTCGTAATTGAAAGTTTTATCATATTATTGATGTTTATAAAGTATAAGTTTCTGTGGTGAATAGTACTTTTTATAAAAATTGTTTTATAAAAGTATTAACTATCGTAAACTTGTAAATGGCGTAACTTCTTCGTTATTAATCGGTTTTTCGAGTTCTTTATGACCCCTCGATCCTTGTGACATGTAGTATTTTATAAAATCATAAAACATATATGTAAATTTCGAAGTACAAACAGCCCCTAAGATATTTATTTCCAAAATGTGTTTAAAACTTGTTTTTAGGACTTTTTAGCTTTACCACTTTGTTAAAAAAACTAAATAACCATATTTTACATATGGGTACTATAAATAAAGTCAATATCATCCCTAGTATCCTTGAAAAATTTCATTGCACAAGTTCAAACCCTTTTACTTTCATTATTTGTCATATGAAAGATTAAGAAACTTATAAAACCCTAATTTAACCTAAACTGTTTATACTAATCCCTGAGGTTTAACATACTTTTATTTTTACTTTTCCATGATATATATGTCACCCATAATGACATTAGAATAAAAGTGCATATAATCATAAACATAAATAATAACTCCATTTGACATATTAGAAAGGTCCTTAGTGGTGATTATCGTGTTATATTTAAACATGTAACTCATAAAAATCATAAGAAATAAAAGTATAAAGGAATTAGGAAAACCTTAGTAATGATGTAAGAGATGAGATATAAGTTCTAAACCCGTGTTTAGATTCAAAACCAAGCTTTCAAGCTTATAACCCTAGATTAGGTTTCCAAAACCCTAATCTTTACTTTTTCTTCTTAATACTTGCAAATGGTGATCCAAGGCTTGAATATGACTTAATACATCTTAGGATTGATGTATAAAGAGATGTATGGATTGTAGAAAAATTTCGTATGGTTTGCTTAAGTGAGCTTAATGAGCCGTGGGTTTTGGGGTGTAAAAGAGAGGAAGAAAATGAAATTTTGCATGTAAGGATTTAAGTGAAGTTTACTTATGCATGCATGGCTATTTATAGTAAAAATATCTCCCTAACTTAACCATGGTTACTTTCTAACCCTAGGTTAAAGTTAACTTGCCAAGTTGATAAAGGTGTAAGAGTACTTTCTTTAAATATCTAGATATTAAGTAAACTTGAAAAGTCTTGGTCTCATCCTTAGAATTTCGGCATAATGCATGTATATGTGATGTTATATTTATTATTTTGAGTATTGGGTATAATCGTGGGTATTCGTTTAGGCGTAGTTAGGTTTTAGAACTTCCGGGTATGCCTAAACGCATTTTATTATGAAACGTAAGCATTTTACGTAGCCAATAAAAATAAGATGAACAAAGTTATTAATTATCCTCATAATAATCATATAACACTTGCTTGATGCAAACATTTAATCGTTTAATGCCCGTTTACATTGTATGATCATTTTCAGTTTACGCGATTTAACTTAACGTTTACGGTTTAAGAGCAAACGCGTAAAACCCTAAAAATAAATTGTGAATTTCATAATGTCATACAATGACCTAAAACATGAGGTGTTATAAATAAGGGAGTAGAACCCGTTACGTGATTAGGAACAACATAAATCCGGATTAAGGTCAAACGAATACTTTCATTTGATGGTATGTTGAAAGTATATTCATACTAGGTTTACGATAACATCAAATAGTTAATACTTTTATATATCAAATTCCCGCGTTTATTGCCTTGTTTTATATTGTTTTTATGAGAATTTGTACTTAATTCGTTTATATTTCAGGTTCTAGGTAATTAAGGCAATGGAACGGAAAGATGCAAGAGATGGCCGAAAATAGTACCAATACTGCGTAATTTAGTAGAGGTACTAAAATCTGATGAAGGCTACTATATTTCTCTAGAAAGCAACTCATGAGCCAAATGAAGAATAGTACCACTACTATATTATTTAGTAGGAGTACTATATTTTTTTATAGATAAATGAGATCAGAGAATATGAAGTTTAGAAGGATTACGGCGTAACTGGCCTGCAAGAGTTACGCCGTAATCAATCATTGCACAAGATGAAATATGCGGACGAAGAGTTATGGCGTAACTGTCCCATAGGAGTTATGACCTAATTAAATCATTGAAGAAAATATTTATGCTGACTAAGGGTTACGGCGTAACCGTCCCGCAGGAATTACGCCATAACCAATTTTTATACTAAATGAAGGAATGTCGCGTCAGAAGAATTACGGCGTAACTCGGACGATGCAGTTACGCCGTAATGATGACTCGTCACATGGACCAAAGTTGCGCAAAATTTATGACGTTTCCAATATTAACTAATAAATATCATAAAGACCGAGGGCCTAAGTCGTACATGGATGAAACTTTACATTTAGTATAAATACTAAATGAATGAATGATTCATTCATCATTCGTTCCTGGTGGTTTTAGCCGACAACAAGAAAAGAGAAGAAAAGCTGTGAGCATCAAGGTGTAGGGCAAACCCTTCAGGGTTTGCCATGGCATTCGACTAGAGGATAGCGAGCACTAATTTTGCACTATTTGTAATTATACTTTAACTTTTTGTGGTCGATTTAATTCTGTTATTTTGACTTATTGGATCTAGCAATATAATCGTTGATGTTATTATTATTTGTTATGCTTTGTTAATTGTTCGCCAATATTTAATTTATCATCTTTGTGATTATTATTTTATGATCTTGTTGTCTTTATCGCTTTCTTTATAATTTATGTAGTGCACTTATAGATCCTTATGTTCCTGTCTAATAATATAAGGTTGAGTGTGCACAAGGTTTCAAGTGATCCTCTTAACCCTTGCGCGCACGATAGGCTACAGGTATGGCGTAAGAGCCAAGATGATAAGATCTCCTCAACCTGTTAGTGTGCAGGTTGAGCAATTATTAATAGGTTGAGGAGATCTTGGTGTAAGAGCCAAGATGATAAGAGGATTGGACATGTGCGGAGATGTCAAAATAGCCTGTGATGGAGGCTTGAGTCTAACTTAAAGACTCGTTCAAAAAGAAAAGTGCTTATCGGGAGACAACCCGACATATCCTTTTAGTTTAGTTCATTTCCTTTCTGCATTTAGTTGGATTTGTATGTTTCTTACTTTATTATGCAGGTTCTCACTGCAAGGGGATGGAATTCGAGGTCTCCTCGACTTATTTTATGTTGGTAATTTGGTTGCTGAAATGCTGCAAGTTACGCCATAACTCTGATAGTTACAGCGTAATTGATAAGGTTACGGCGTCATTGGTGCAATGGTTACGTCGTAACTGGTTTTAATAATTTTTCAAATTTTTACAAACCACATAATTACGGTGTAATTAACTCTGATGGTTACGCCGTAACTCCTTCCTGCAAACCTTAAAATGTTTGAAATTTTTACAAAACCTTATACATTTGGTAAATGAACTTTGTGGGTATGTTCTTTGGAAACCCTCACGAGACTTCACTCGTCCACTTGGGCCACTAAGTGGTTTAAAAGGCTTGTTGTATACGCTAAATGCAACCATGATTCCTACGAAAGTGAGTTAGGTTTATTTTGTTTCCTATACTATTTTGTATATTTTGTGCTATAGTGCTTTTACCCGAGTTTATGCTTTTGGTGTTAGTCTTTCTTGCAGCTATACAGGTGATGCATATGTGTGGTGCTAGGATGCTAATCAAGCTGCAAGAAAGCATCCCAAACCAGACTAGTTGGATGTTATACATGCTGATGATGGGATACTTGAGAGTTGGATATTGCTCGAGGAAGCAGACTTGGAGCATAGCTTAGAGCATGATGTCTCTTCATCATACAGAGCAAATCCAGGGGAGTAATCTGTTCCATTTCTAACCCTTCCTATTTCAATTTTCTATACTTATGTTTGACTCTAGTAGGGGGAAGGGATTAGAAATAAACACCCATTTGATTATACTTGCCTTTATTTTTTTAGTTTTTATTGAAAAATATTTTATTAATAAAATTTTGACACGTTTTTCATTACTTAACTAGTTAAAACTTTACTGAGCATACCTACCTTATAATTCCATTGTGTGAGGATGAGCCTTTCCGTTTTCCCATTATACATAAAATTAATAAAAATGAGTATGCTGGTGGCTGTAGTAGACTTTAGAACTTGGCCTAATATATCTTTTCGAGACCACCAAAATGAGCATTGCACCTATTGTAATCAGTGCAGCTGTGATAAAAGGCAAATTTTAGGAATAACCCAAAATAACCTATATATGTTTTGTGTATATTGACTTTTCACACTGATTAGTCAATCCCAATGTTAAACCCTTTGTTGCACTCATTTTTAGTGCAAGATACCCTTAGTACAACCTGCTGAGCCTTTCCTTTCATTTTGTTAAACCCAAATATATGTTGTCTCATTACACCAATCGCCTAGCCTACCCTGTAGTTTCTTTTATCCATGATCGAGGAGTTGCTGGTTTATTTTGGTTTTACTGGTAAAATTCACGGGTTAGGATAGAGGGTATGTGATGAAGTTAGGGTTTTGAAGATAGTTGATCTCAAGTAGGGGGATGCTTATGTATATATGTGTTTGAAATGTGAGTCATTGTATCCTTGTCTTGCATCAAAAAAAGAAGAAGAATAAAGAGAATAAAGAGCATGCAAGCAAGAGTTTATTAGTTTGTTTATAGCTCATCAAAAATTATAAATCAGCTTTATTATGTCGTATTGTGGTAGTATTCTCGCCTTGTCCAGCTGACAATGAATAGTCATTCCCGTTTTGATCTATGTAAACGGGTAATTCTTATAAACCCGTGTCATTTCTATCTCTCCTTTCTATTTTAAGTCTATATTTGTACAATGTGGGAATTTTACATCTCAAGTGGGGGGAAGGGAGATAGAAATGAGTTATTTGGTTAGCTTATGTGTTGATATTACCTAAAATTTTAAAATATTTTAGCACATAATTTTTTGTTCATTGATGATGAAGACCGAGTTAATGCATCTTTCTTGCCTAGTTTATGGAGATTATGAGGTATTACACTACATTTCATACGTATGAACTCGTGTATTATGAAGACCCCTTGACTTTTGACCCTCAATTTTTTGCCTTATGGGATTTAAATGCGACCAGTGATGGGGAGATTGTGGACTTAGGAAACTATTTGTTTTATGTTTATTTAACACCAATTAAATGTGCACCCATGCCTAACCCCTAACCTTTGGTTTTACTCGAATGAGGGAGTGAGAAATAAGATGTATCTCATCCATCGTTATGGATGTGTATGTGTGGTTTTGTCGCCCTTGTTGGTGTAACGCTTTTGGTGAAAGATTAGAAGATCCATACCCTATATAATTCTTCATTCTAACCTCTGGTTTTGCTTGAATTATGGATTGAGCAATCATACATGTCTCATCTGTCGTTACGGATATGTATGTGTGGTTTTGTCACCCTTGTTGGTGTAACGCTTTTGGTAAAGATTGCAGGATGATTCACCCTGTAAGCCTTTGTGTTGTGTCAACCCATTTGCCTTTTTGAATAGTTGCATTTAGACTCTAGTGGTTGAGATTAGTATCCTTGCCAAGCTTATGATAAAATACTCGCCATGACTGAGCAGTTGAGTGATCACAAAAAATGAAACACATAGATTAGTGAGAGGATGAGTGTGATTCATTTTTCCTTTCGTGAGGTGCTCGGTTTAGAATTTTCTAGCATAAGTGATTTTTAAATTCAGATCTTCCTTGATAACATGGGTGATGTGTTGTTGTGTGGTGTATATTTTTATGATTCAAGTTTTAAATTTATATTTTGCCGACTAAACCAAAAATAACACTTTAACGGGCAGTGTACCCGATCGGTAGTAGTTTCATGGTAAGTAGGGTGTCGAACACTTGAAGCGATGTTAAATTTATCAATTTATTAATATCTTGGTTTTCTAATTTATGTTAATTCTATTCTATTCTAAACCTATGTCAGTCCTAATCCTAATTCTAACGGGTAAAAGGGGGTTTCAGCCTGAGAGACTGGCATGGTTTGGTTGGTGACTACAATTAATTCAAGGCACTTTAACCCACGCAAGAAAATTAACAGAAGATAAAATAGCGGTCGAGCCAAATGTAAGAAAATTGTATTAACCATTATTAATCCGATTAGAATGTTGGTTTGTTTATTAAGTGCAATGATTTCTTCTCTCGAGGTGGCATATCATTCTTAAGACTTAGGCGTTACATCATCCTAAGACCTAGACACATTAATTTTGTCACAATTAAAGCATCCGCATAAAGCATCCTTATTTGCTGATTATAATCTATCTTAGGGATTAAAGCAATGGTGATCTTGTTAAACCCTAACTCATACAGACTTTACCCACTTACGGCTTAACGACAATTTATACACTAGTAGTCGACTTGTCCAACTATCCAATGGAATCAGAATGTTATTTGTTGAATTATCTAGGTTCACCTGCTAGTCAACTTGTTCAGTAAACAAAGGCCAATATACGCCGATTAACTAGTTAATGCAGAAGCGTATCCCTTAGCACGGATTTAGAAGACAATTTTTGTTGATCTCTATGATTCTAGATGTATAGAATTTCTATTTATAGAGAGCTATCCCAGACTCTAGATTACTTGGTCCGTATCACACGGGATCCATTGAATGATAGGGTCGCATACAAAGCACGTAAACAAGTATAATTGTTTAAACATATAAACAAGCATTCAACGATAATATATAAGAAATCGGAGATTAAAGAGATGCCTAACATTCATATCTTTATAATCAATGGCTATATTACCCGAAGGTATTAGCCTTCAAACGTTCATAATAATTACAAAAGCGCAATTATGTTAGCCTAGGTAAGAACTAACCAAGTTAAACAAATGATACTGAAAACGATCGATTACTAAAGTATATGGAATTTACACGTTGTCTCCTATGGATTTGATAGCGTTGTCGACCTTTTCTGCTCTTTTTTTCTCCTTTATAAAGAATTGGACTTTTATGGTTCTAGGTGTGTTGAGAATTTGATTAGCACATTAAATACTCGTTTTTGAGTTTTCTATTTATATGTCTGGAAGTCGGTTCGATACGGCGTCTCCAAGGCGGTTTGATAAGGTTGTATTAGGGGTGTCTTGGAGTAGGGACCATGCTTGATATCTTCCAGATTTTTCACATACTAAATATTCAATTACGACGTATTGGTCTTTCTCTGTATACGGGCAGTATTGAGCTTGTTTACTTCGTGGTCTTGGTGGAGGCCAGGCAAGGATATCGTTCGTATCTTCTTTGATGGATACGACGTATTTAGTAGTCAGAATCTTATCTTCACAAATATCTTTCGTTTAAGCTATAGAATTCAGCCGTGTTTGCTAATATTCACCAGAAGTACTCCAATAATTACTTGTAGAAATTCTCAAATATATAATGATTAAGTAACAATTCTTTGCAATACTTTACAAAATGGGTTGATAAACATGTGATAAATGATTGCTATAAATAGTCGTTAATTTGGATGTCATCAAATATCTCACACTTGAATTATTACTTGTGTCCCCAAGTAGCTTTTAGAAGTTTATAAAAATGTATCCCTAAGGATATTTTCCGTTAAAGCATTTATTTGATTTATTACAAGTACACAACCAAACACCTCAAGAAATAGGAAGATGAAAACACTCAAATCCTTCAACTAATCTATGTGGTAACATGTAACTAATTCGATAAATTGCTCGGTCGTGACGAGTATTCTATCATAAGCTTGGCAAGGATACACATCTCCACCACTAAAGCCAAGAAGTAACAAGTTTATAGAGGTAAATATGGGTTTTTATGATAAGGTTAAGGGTTGATCATTCTACAATCTTTCACCAGAAGTACCACTCCAACAAGGCAGCTGAAGCACACATACATTGCCGTAATGACAGAATAGACATGTGTGTTCGATCACATCCTCATTTGAATTTAACTAACGGTTAGGATGAAGAATGATATAGGGTAGGGAAGATAGGTAAATTGTTGTTAAATAAAAATACGAAACAAATAGATTAAGAATAAGATACAAGTTGCTAGACACTTTTTCCCGACCGTTACCATGATAAAGACACAAATATTTACAACATCTTGATTATAGATAAAAAACGACAACCTAAGTTGGCGTTCCCATAACGGTCAACTTCCCAATCATCCCATACTTTACATACTCTACAAGGTAAGTGGCGATATCTTCCACTGTGTATAATACTCTACATCATCGATTTGTAAGACGTATCAACGAATAATCGATCCTTCGTGTAATTCCTTCGGTTCTTGCTTTGCGAAACGATTATCTTCAAACTTTCTTTCTCTCTTTTTTTGTTGCAATTTTTCTCATTTTTTTGATTTTTTTTTCATACTAACTATATACGAAACTCAGAGTAGTTTCACCATCTTCACGATCATAATAATTCTGGATAATTCCTTCGATAATTTCTTCATTCTTCAGACGTATCATTAATTGCGATGGTAGTAAAAATACATGAGTTTTGACTATAATATACATTCCCTTGCGATGTGCAAATTTCCAACCGCACCAAAGATATAAAATGACACAAGACTCGGGAAATACAAACTTTACACTTTAAGCAACTAGAAACTGTAAATTAAACTTAATCTAACAGGGTAGGTTAAGGTGTAAGGGTGTAACGAAACAAATAACTGGTGAAATTCCTAAAGGATTGGCTCTACGGGTTGTTCTAAGTGGATCTTCACTCTAAAGGGGAGAGTGGAAAAGGGGTTTATACGTGAGGTTAACTAACCGTTGTAGTTAGTTAATAAACAACATGGATAGGCTTTTTGGGTGTAATCCTAAAAATTTACCAATTTAAACAAGTTACTCCAATTAAATCCATAATACTCATTATTGTGGTCTCGAGTGATATACCAAGCCAAGTTCTAAAGTATACTACATCACCGGCACACTCATATTTTTTGTGGAATTTGGGTAAACATTTGGAAACGGATAAGGTTAAATCCTCACAATATCTAATAAGAGTGATTGTGTGTGGGTTATATATCAAGTAATTTAACAAAATTATGCTTGAAATTTTTTTAAATTTGAGCATAATTTAAGCATTTTAGTGTGAAAAATAGGACAAGTATCATTCTAATTCCCATCCCCCCACTTGAATTATACAACGTCCTCGTTGTATAGTTAAAACATTAAAAATACGGGAATTAAAAAGAATTAGAATGAGAAACTCCCCTGATATTTGCTCGGTAGATTCTCCATGTAGGTTTGTTGAGCAAGATTGTGTGTTGAACAGCCGTCTTGAAGTTTCAAGACTCCAACACTTTAAGATCTCCAGATTTGTAAATTCTCCACCAATATTCGTCGATATTTCTTTTACGAGGTCCTGTGTAAAATAGGAAAAACATGCATTCCTATCTTGGTATCTACGGTTAATTTAAACTAAACTAAACAAACTAAATACGGGTCAGTTTTGGTGAATACGCCGTATCATGTGCATGAATACGCTGTATTGCCAGAACTGACAATAATGTTTTTAAAGTGCATAAAAAGTAAAGACTGATAACTTCAAGACAATCAGTACGCCGTATGGTATGGAGCGAATACGCTGTATTGATGTTTGGGAAGACAGACTCGATAAAATTAAATAACATTTTGGGTTGTCTCTCGGGAAGCACTTTTGTTTACAATGAAGTCTTTAAGTTAGACTTTTCTTCAGCTTCCACACACTTGGAATCACTCTCTCTTCTTTATTCTTCTCTTTAGGTGTGAATATTCTGCTTGGTTCCGTAACATATTCATGAACTATGGTGCTAAACTTACTGCCAGGCTTGATTCTATCATACACAAACAAATCAAAATGCCATACCAAGATATATACACAAAAGATAAGCAGTTTTAAGTTTAGGTACAACATGATATATATAATATAAATGTACAAGAAACAAAAGATAAGGATAGGGGGATCATGGGTCTGGCTGCTGTGGGTCCTGTTGGGCTGTGGAGGTGCTTGTATCGCCAGTCCTTTGCCTGGTGCATCTATAGAATGCTACAGGTAAGCTCCCCTAGAAGGTCCCATCGAACGCCTAATAAGTCTGTCCGCTAGCCTTCATAAGCTGAGCCATACAACTAATCATCCATGTGGAGAATCTACCCTGGAGGTGGTGGCTGAGGTGCCTGTACTTGTGTCGGAACAGCCTGGCCACCCTCATCATCAACAGGAGCATCCTCAGCGGCCTCAGGGGTACCAACCGCAGCATCAGGCTGCCTCTCTAGTCCTAGGGATACCTAAGCCCATGTATCATCAATCTCAACACAGATCTGCAACCTTACTAACTCGGCCATATCAATAACCGGGAGTGCAGGGGCAATAACCGTCAATCCCTAAAGTATCTCCACAATCAGGAGTCCAAAATGCTCAGCCAATCGAGCTACAAACTGTCCACCAGAGATATAAGCCCTGCTCTTCCTCCCAACAGTAAACCTCTTTAGATATCGGGCTAATAAGTAAGGGATGTTGACCGATCCAACATCCAGCCTTCTCAAATAAAACAAATCAGTCACGGTCACCTTTTCAGGTGCCTGACTCCTACCAGCAATACTATGTGCCATCATCCTATGGAAAAGTCTTAGCACCATATCTCTAATCAAAGTGTAGGAAGGGGGAGGTCCTAAGAAATCTCCATCAGTAGAAATATCCCTCCAATAATCATGTAGACCCCCCTT
This sequence comes from Tanacetum coccineum, assembly GCA_026074375.1. Classification (NCBI taxonomy): domain Eukaryota; kingdom Viridiplantae; phylum Streptophyta; class Magnoliopsida; order Asterales; family Asteraceae; genus Tanacetum; species Tanacetum coccineum. The sequence continues at coordinate 8,480 of BQNB010042300.1, read as the reverse complement.
CCCAGAGATCATCCTCTCACTCTCACTCCAGTACCTAGCAAAACCAAGGGACTCCATCTCCTCCCCGATATGTAATCCCAAGGCCAAAATAATCTGCCTCTAGCTCAAACGTCTCCTGGTTCCACCTAACTGAAACTGAATAGTATCAGGAGCATCCAGATCAAGCAATACCTCTCTAAATCTAAGCGTGCTAAGGAACTCTAGAATGAGCTCCCAAACTATTGGTTCCCTAGTACCAAACAGCCTCCCCAAGCTCGACTAGTGAATACTACAACCCCCGCATCATCACGATGCTCCATCACCATCCTAGCAAACAAACCATCCCTCATAAGCTTGGGCATCCTCTGAAAGTCCACAACCTAAACCCAATGTATCTCTTGATTGTAAATCCTCTCTAACCTCTCCTCGAAATTAGCAATATCTGCATCAGTGTACTCTAAACCCTGGTACCTAAGAAATAGATATCTCTGCTCACGTGGTGGTAAGGGTGCCATATCTTGGTCTCCGCAACATTATCACACAATCACCATCCTTATAATACTGCTTAGGGTCGAACGAAATGCCAAATGGCACATACAAATTCATAATAAAGTATAATAGCATTCCGTTGAAAAGATAAATCCAAGTTACGATATTCACATTTAGTTCCATGACAAAGCTTTCTTCATTGAAAATTTTATCGATTTTATCGTGACTTGTTTCCAGAGGCATTTTTGACCTTTGTGTAATCAAATTAAACCCCGAAGATTGTGCTATATCGATTTCATTATCATCATTGTCTTTTTCTGACTTTAAATCATCGGTATGAATAATGTTGAAGGAGAAAAGATCATTAAAGTACAAAATGTTTTGTTCCTCTTCATCATATTCAGACAATGATGTTTCATCATTTAAATCAAATTCATCGATATGTTGAGGGCTTAAGATCGGGTGGGTTCGTTAAGTATTGATTAGATGTTTGAGCACCATTGTAAACAATTGTTAGAAATTTCGTCTCAAATCATTAAGTGAAGCCCCCCCCCCCCCCCCCCCCCCCCCCCCACATCTAAAATCATCAAGATAACTAGTCGTAGGCTCGGGTGGCGGAAAAGAAGGTATATTGGCTTTTTCATTATTGTTTTCTGAATCCATTTTCAAATTGTTGACAGAAATCATTTTATAGGAAAATAAGTTTTTGTCATAAATTATTGCGTAATCCTAATCGTCGGATTCGTCAAATGATATTCTAAAGTCGATCTCATTGTTGATAGGAGTACTTACCTTAGATTCGCACAGGAGTGCATTCTGAGATGCAAAAGTGTCATTAATGACAATAGCTGGGAATTTAGTTTCTACAGATCTAAGGTCGTGAAAGTCATCATCAACCCTAATCTTTCCATATGTAGCATGTAGAATACAAGAAATCTTTGATAAACAAGTAAGAACTAGAGAGAGAAAGTATGGAAGGAAGGATGTATTTTAGAGAGAGAAAGTGATGGAAAGAAAATACATTAAGGTGAAAATGAGAATACAGCCAACCAACACCCTCTCCAAGGTATGGAGAGGGTATTTATACTACATAGGGTGGCCAACCATGGGCCTTATGAGGCTTTCCATGGGCCTTTGGGCTATATTAGATTATAAACTAAACATTGTACAAACTACGGGCTTAGACTAATTAATATTGGAAGTGACCGAGACTTTTCTTGTTCCTAATAATCTCTCCCTAAAGGAGGTCACTCCAATTTACAAAAAATTAATCTTAGCATACTATGCTTTATCTTTAGTCTTCAGCTCGTAGACATCGTTTCTTTACTTTTTCTTGTGAATATGGCGTAGTGAGCATTTACTTTAGGATAGAGCTTGTTCCTTTATCTTTCACTTGTATGTGAGTATGTGATCTTGAGCATCTTGAGATCATCAACCAAGCATAATCTCTTCGCCATCTTGTAAACTTTGCCATCTTGTAAAACTTGTGACTTTGGGACCGATATGCTCATACCATTCTTGATTTGATAACTTGAAAGCTGTAATGATGCATCTTTCTCGAAGTTCTTTAACTTTAACACTTCGTCGCTTTGAGAAGGACGTACGGTATCAGAGTAGCGGAAATCTTGAAACATGTACTTGAGCTTTCATGATGTCTTTATATTTGTCGGTCGGGTATGAGCATGTGGTTATGAATCGTTGAGACAGCTGGAATCAGGTACCTTCACCTCCATCTTTAAATGTCCTGCATTAAAACAGTTAGCAATAAAGCGGGGGGACGAATATGGCTTTGTCATTCGCCCATGTTTGGTTGGAGTAATGTTCAAATCTATGAGGATTAACCTGTGATCAGATAGATTCAATTTAAGAAGAATCTTCTTGACAGGATTTCCAGCTGTAGTATTGAATCTTTCTAACACATATGTATTAGATTCATCGTACTCAGCCTATTCTCATTATCGAAACGTCTAAAAGCAGACATCACGATAAGAGTTAACCAGTGAGTTACTGTCTCACCGATTAAATAGAAAAATTGATATGAAAATCAATTGACGTGTCACTTGCTAAAGTGGTTTTGTGACACATTAAGAGTTTTAAGCAATTCAAAATTCATTAATCGTCGATCCATATCCTGGAACAAGTTTGATTCATAAAGAATCGCACCATTGTTGCTTTCCAGTTGTCACAAGTTTTATTCATAAGAATCGCACAAGTCACCTACCATGAGCTTGTTTGATGTTGGCTCAAGCAGGATTTCCATCTTCACTGTGAATAATATCACTCGGATGTTCTGGAAAAATCACATGGATAATACGTAGGACTTTTAATATATATCTTGTTATTCACATTGTGTGACTTAGCAAGCATAACTTGACAAGTGTCCTAATGAGATTTATGGATGATCTCTTTTGGCTCTAGACTCAATAGTAAACTTTGTTTCTAGTGATCGGAGGCTAGAGCAGACTGCCACCTTTTTAATATCAACTAACTCAAAGTGAGAATGTTGATATAAATATGTGTAATCTCCATGATAAATGAAACAAGAGTCTGTTAAGAGACCTTGAGTGGCTAAGGAGGGTTATGCATAGCGTCACTGGGTCCATGACTGTCTTTAATGTCAGACAACAACTTAGTGTTTCCGACAGATTATGTATTGACCCAGTTTTTGCCTAAGTGTATGGAGGGCTTCTTTCTTTTCACCCTTTATCCTTACAATTCTTTTTCATTCTTCAACCCCTTCAATGCTTACCGAGACTTCATAACTAACACCTTGTTGGGTTTGTTCCAGTGTTAGCTCTATCTCCGCCGGCATTATTCCCGATTCTCACTTTTTCTCCTTTTGTATCATACCTAAGGACCTCTACACTATCTAGTGGATATCCCTGGGTAGATCCCTCTGATTCCGGCTGGATCATGGGATTTGAATACCTATGCCTTATAACTCCATAAATTTAAGTATATGGTCGGTCTTTTGGGTATTCCATCACAATCAAAACCAAAATCATTAAAAAGTTCAATTAAAGTGTTTGATATAAATATCAAAAGATTTACACTTTGAGAGTTTTTCATCATTACTAAAATCCCCCCTTAACATCTGCATCGTAATCGTAGTACATGCTAAGTGTGGAGTGCATTGAGTCCATTTTATTCAATCACGTTTCAATACAAATTAGATTCAGTTTAATCACATTTTCTCCCCTTATCCAAAATGTTAATCCCTTGATATTTTGGATATCAATTGATTAAACATTCAAGGACAAAATGTTACACACTATCTAATAGGAACATTTTAATGCTCCCCCTTAATGTTTGAGGGTATATAAGACAGTGCTGGGTACAATGATTTGAAATTTTTTGAATTCACTAAGAAATTCTTGAAAATTTTATACTCAAGCACTCTTTATGATCACCATAAGTCTATACTACATATATACAAATTCACAAGATTTTATTATTTACGAGGTTTAACCTGTTATAATAGAGACAACATATGATAAATCATATGGTCCTTTGCAGCAGCCGAAAGTCTCCCTCGTACGGTCTCCCACCAATAAATTTCTCCAAGCTCCACATAATCCTTCTGGTCTTTAGCTGTTTATCAATAGCCTGGATCATAGCTCCCGCTTTATCTCTGTCACTCTCTCTCCAGATAGTCTGTGGCAGATATTGCATCCAGATTCCCTTTAGACGATCATCAAGAGCAGTCCAAACATCATTGAGTGTACCGTCACTAAACTTGTATAGTTAATCAATACGCATCAATCTGTTCTTTTTGTCTTTGTTTTGGTAAATGAAGCCTCTGGGATTGGAGTATGCTGTATAAGCTTCCCTTCGTTTAAGATCTGATCTGTACGTATCCGGCTTTGTGAGGTTGAGCTTCTTTTGGTAACTTTCGACACCTAATTGAAGGTCTTCCACAAGCCTTTGGATGATAATGCTTCTTGTAAACATTCACAAGGAGACATTATAAGCTAGGCGTTATTCAACAGTGAGATTTGTCAACTTGCCTTGAACAAGAAGAAGCAGCATGTCTTTGATGTCTTGAATGCGAAGCCTTTTGAAATCTCCTTCTTTGAGTTTATACAACTTGTCATCATCTCTATGAACAGTGATCCAATCCAGATGCTTATAGTTATGCCATTCGACAATTTGAAGCTCTGTGACAGCAATGATTCTGCGTTTGGAGTAGACATCACGAGCAGATTCCCTGTTAACAGCAAATCTATAGAATTGTTATCGTTTTCGCCCCCAATGTAAGATACCCCAAAGTGCATGTTTGTCGTAACTAACCGGCACTTGACTCCATAGTCTGTTAGGGACCAAATCTTCAATCCATTTGATATTCCCATAATTTGCAGCCTTGGTCTTTGTCACTGAAGTTGTATATTTTCTGCTTGAGACACCACCACTTAGATACGCAAGGTCGTTGTTGATGAAGTGATCAAAAGGAATGACTTGATGACCTCGAGAATTAGGTATCAATGGTAATGGCTTGCGCAGATCATGTGGATATTGCTGACCTTCAGGGTTGACTTAGTCTAATTGATCAGTGGTTGCCTTGTAGACTTCTTCAAGGAAATATTCAAGTTTGACCAGACTCTTGCATGATCCTTTCATCAACTCGAATGTTGGACCGGCTAATAATTCTGGAGTCAGAGTGTCAACTTTGAGCCGATTCATCATGAATGCTGAGAAGTCTAGAGAAGTATCCATCAACTCATTAAACGACTCACGAGTATCTTCTTTCTAAGCCAAAGTGCTTAGCCAAGGTTGAACAGGTCCATGAGCAGCAGGCAAAGTCTTGTTCCAATCACGATCGGGAGTAGGAAGCTTGGCTGGTTTTTGAAACCAATCAGGAAGAGAGAGGTCTTTCACAGTTGGATCTCAGTAATCCCTGTTTCCACTCCCTGATGTGTGGGTTCTTCCAAATCTTTAGCAGTTTGCATTGGCTCCTCTGCTTGTGCAGACTCGCAGCAGACTTGTGATGAGATTTAGACCCTTCAGTTGACTTTCCAGTTGTCTTGGAGGTCTTTTCCTTTGGTGCACTGGTTGACTTTGGTTCTTTTCCTGCTCTTCTTCTCTTGGACCCCCGGTTTGATCTAGCAGAGGGTTCTTCGTCTTTATCCTCTTTATCTTGACGTCTTTTAAACGAAACAGTTTTTCCATATGTGTTAAGTATGAGTTTGTCACTTTTGTAAGCGTCAACCAATGCTTTGTATAGATTCTTTTCTACATCAAATCTGTGGATTGAATTATTGCTCTCCATCTTATCTATGAGAATCTTCTTCAGTTCTAGTTCAGATAGGTTGGCGGCTACGGCATGGATATGTCTTAGATTCATTGAAGAACGAGTAGAAACCTCTGAGTCGAGTTGTTCATTTATAGTCTTCTCAATTTTTGGCAAAATCTTGGAGACTTGTGCCTTGACTTGTTCTTTGACTTGATCTTTGATGATTTTCTTGATGTTGTCATCAAGTTTATTGATGAAATCTTCATTTTCAGCTTGAGCTTCATCTCTGAGTTTGTGTGATTGTAATTGAACAGTTGTCTTGATAGTTTCACTAATCTTGTTGGCAAGGTATGTATCAACAATTCTGGGAATCAAAGAAATAGCTGCAGCAAATTGGTTCGTTTGCTTGAATTCTAAGAAGTCATTTTACAAGGTTTTAAGTTTATGGTCAAACCCGAATAAAGAGACAAAGTTAGGAAGATATTGTAGGGAGGAGCTTGGAACGGTTGCTGGCGTGGGAACTGGTGTTTGTTGCAGATGCGTGATGAGAGGAGTAGGTGGTGGAGGAAGAGTTGTTGTAGACAAAAGAGGTGGCTCAGCAATAGTAGTAACCGGAACATCTATCAGTGAAGTTGACTCAGTGTTAAGATTAAATATAGAGTCAATACTTGTATCTGGACTGGGGTTGAGCATGTTAAAAACAAAGCCAGATGACACAAAAGAACTCTATTGTTGATTTTTAGGATTGACCGGAGTAATGATCACATGAGTGTCTTCTATTACTTGTGTAGTTTGAATGATAGTGTGTGGATCATCCATCATTTCAGTATCTCTTCCAACCAGATTGACGTTTACGTCCCTGTATAATTCATTTGCTTTGACCTCTTCATTTGTCTCCTCTTCATCTTGTTCGTCTCCCTCAACATTCGCACCTTGAATTTCTTCATCACTGTCTTCATCATTAGTGGATTCAACATGAGACGGTGTTTGAACCCTAGGATCAAAGTTATCTTCTTCTTTATCTTCTTCATCATGAGTGGAAAACTTGGGATCGAACAAATTCAATCCCATCATTATCATGAATCAATCGCTCATCTTCATCACCTTGATCATCATCATTATCTTGATCATCATCATCTTCGTCTTTCCCTATGTTTGCTTCATCATCTTCATCTTCTTCATCACTAGACTTCCAAGATATTTGCTCAGCCTTAGAATCATAAGAAGGTACATCGGGAACCCCTGATGTGACACCAGTTCCTTCATCTGCACCTGAACCACTGGCATGAGAGTTGTGTTGTTGTGTCTTGCTTCTTTCAAGAGCAATCTTCATCTGTTCAGCTTCAGTCAAAGCAACTTCAGATAAAGTCTCTAGTCCTTTAGCAGGTTGCTTCTTCTTTCCTGATTTGGTTACTTTAGCAGTAGCTTTGAGTCTTTTACCGGAGGAAGCTTCAGGGGCTTGTTCAGTCTTCTCCTTGGTAGATCGACGTACATACTTTGGTTTGGGAATCGCCTTTCCAGTAGCAAAATCAAAGTAAGTCTTGTATGCTTTAGATTCTTTCATTGCTTGATTGGTAAGATTATCAGGAAGAATGGCACCGTACTTTTGAACGACTTCATGCTGAGGGATGAATCTCATTGTAGTGAGAATAGGATCATCATTAGCCATGTGTCAGTCCACCTTGTTTCTTTTTAGAATTGATTGATCTTGTGACATGAAGTGATTGATGATGACTTTGGTGAATCTTGGGTAGTACATGTACTTGTTCTTCCTTGACTCCTTGTTTTTGATTTGAAAAACTAGGTCCTCCCATAGAAGGTAGACATAGTCAACATTCTTCTGGTGATACAAACCCTAAAGGATTTGAGCCCTAGAGAGACGAAGTGAGTCGATTCCAGTAACTTTACCACTGAGACATTTGTTGATGATGGTTCCGAATGTTCTCTAAGGTTGAGGTAGCATTTCAACTTTGACATCAGAGAGTAATTTGATGTTTCTGGAGTAGCCAAGTTCTCTCATGAAAGAAAGTATTTCCTCTTCAAATGGAGGATCTACAAATTGCTTTCCAGGAAGTTTTGGACAAATCTGAAGCATATTTCTGAAAGTATCCAGATCAAAAGAATATCTCTTTGTGTTCAGCTTGAATCTGATGGAATGCTTGTGGTAAGAGGCAGTAGTCTATAATTCATGCATGTAGATAGCATGGACACTTGTAGTGATCAAGAAGGCTTGATAAAAAGGAATGAGAGAAAGAACATCCAAAGCAACTTGAAATGTGGGTTCCTTAGGCTTAAATGTGGTGCTCAATATGTAGTTGCAACTTCTAATCATTAGACGTTGTTCCCATGGAACAAGAGCATCGTCAAGGGCTTGTTGTTGTTCTTTTGTCATACTCATGATTCTGCTAAGAAAGAGTCGATACAGTTTATATATAAACAAGTTTATATAAGACACTATATATAAAGACCCTTTTTAGGATTTGGCACTTAAGGCATGTAATACATTTAGAGAGCTAATCATGGAAAGAGTGAACTTATATTGGGTTAGTTGATTTAATCCAATTTTAACTTGATTAGATTCCAAAGATAATCAATTTTAAATCTGCTACCTAACACAAGTTTTAAGTCACCTTCTGGTTAGAATCTAAGTGTTTATGATAATTAGCCTTTTGTATCCAATAAGCATGATTGAATCTAGTTGTTTAAGTGAAAACTAAAATTAGGTCACAATTGAATCTGGTTGTTTAAGTGTTTAAAGAGCAGTAGTCGTTATTTGAGAAGT